>CABHPR010131812.1:0-23718 GCA_902168415.1 Peromyscus melanophrys
TTTTTTTTTCTGAACCTCTCCCAGTTCTTTCCTTTTCTCATGTGAATTTTCTTCTCAGGCTGGCAGTTCTTGCAGCTAGGTGTCTGAGAGTACTTCCCAGGACTATGTACTTCCTTATTCAAGTAAAATGGAAAACTGGAGTATACCATCTGTCCACCAAATAGGATTTCCCCTTGACTTTATTTTCTCTGTTTAAGCCCATGCTGCAAAGCAAATTATTTTAAACAAAATCAGGACCTAACCTATGGTTGGAAATAAGTGGCAGTAAAGCTCATTTAAATGAAATGTATGTGACAAAATTGAAAAGATTCAACAGACATTAGGGCAGTGAAGAACCTGACCAACATAGGCTGGTATAATTTGTGGTACGTACTAGGTACTCTAACAGGGTAGCTGGAGGGATGGCTCAGCAGTTAAGAGCACTGGGTGCTCTTCTGAAGAGCTCAGATTTATTTCCCAGCACTTCCATGGATGCTCACAATGATGTTTAACTACATTTCTAGGGGTTCTGGTGCCCTCTTCTCACCTCCAACAGCACCAGGTACAAATGTGGTAAACATACATATATACAGGCAAAAGCTATCACATTTTTAACAAGACAAGAAATCATTTTGAATGGTTAGGGAGGTAGTTTCAGCAGGTAAAGACACTTGCCATTAAGCCTGAGGATCTGATTTTGATTCCCAGAAGTTACATGGTAGAAGGAGAAAACCAAGTGGTTTCCACTTACACTTTATTGCATGCTCATATCCACCAGTGTACATACATACATATGTACAATTATAAATATAAATAAAGCCTGGTATAGATGGCTCAACAGCTTTGAACAAGTACTGCTCTACTGTTCTTTCAGAGGACCTGAGTTATGTTCTCAGCATCTCTATCAGTTGGCTCTAAACCTGTTGTAGCTCCAACTCAAGTGGATTTGGTCAGTCTCTTCTGAACTCTTCAGGTGCCTGGACTCAGTTGAACATGCTCACACAGAAAGTTGCATGTGTATACATAATTAAAAAGTAATACACATCTTAAAATGCAAAATTATGCATTGAGGAATCATGGGAAATACTGGGTTCATTAATATTTCCCAAATGCAACATGTCCTTTTCTGTCTTTATCTACTATCCACCAGCAGGGAGACATAATTTAGAGGACAAATTTGTAATTTGTTTTATATATCAGTGATTTTAACCAATGCTTTGTCTACCTAACTGCATTAAGTGGAATTTTAGCATTTAAGGTTCCTTTGTTAACTTCTTAAATATTATATCATAGTCAATGAAGTTGTGAACTCAGTGATACACTATAGAAATGTCAGGAAAATTTATATACTTATGAGAATGCTTACAAAACCACATCATTACTCAACATCCATTTCCCTGGAGTTCCCTACTGATTTACTCTGAAATCATTAAGAGAAGAGCAGTCATTAGTTAGATTGTACTTTTATTTTCTCCATATAATTGCTTAAATGTGTCACTTATGATTTGCTTAAGGGTAAGATCAAATGAAGTAATTTTTTTCCGGTTTTCCTGATGACCCAAGTCTGGAAACTTCACATCTATGCAAATGCAGCATTTGTAACAAATTATTTTAGGCAAGCACCTTCTGAAGGAGATGCAATGAGTTTCAGCCTTTAGGAATCTTGAGCCATTAGGAAGTCTGGCATAGCACTAATAAAATACAAACACTTATAGTCCAATCTTATTTCTGATGCTGCTAAATGGGAATGTACAACTTAACATAATAGGCAATTTAGCATACAAATGTGTCCCATAAAAGCAAGATGCTGGCAGTTCAAAACAATAAATGTTAACCTTCGGGCAAGCTGTTATTGAGGTGTTAAAGGCCCCTGAAATCTTAATGAACTCATTTATACTAAGAATTTCCCATAGTAAGTATGTTGCCTACTCTAATAGACTCTTTACTTCTCAAGCCCAACTACTAAGAAGACACTTAAAAAGTTAGGTCTGAACAACAGGCTTTTTCATTGATTTCTTATGGTGGAAGTTAGAATTCAATCTTTTCCCAGAATTTTCATGGTTTGTCCTGTCATGCTTTGATATACCTCCATATGAACATTGTAATGGCAGTCTATTCTTCAAAAGCAGAGGGAAGAATCAAATGTCCTTTTGAGCTATAATAGCCAATTTAAATAAAAGTAAACATGTTATCACATTTGTGTAATTCAAATAATACCCAATACAATAATTGTTTTCTTTCTCATTTCTCTAAGTAAATAGACATCTTGGTTACACTTACCTATGGGACCTCAGCCATTTTCCACATCTTTTGTAAAAGAAAAAAATCTGTCTTGACAGTAGGCTTAATTGAAAGGACAATTGAGATAAAAATAGGTTAAATAAATTCTCCAGAGGAGATCATACTGTGTGGGCAGAAAGTGAAAACTCAAAGGTTACCATAGCATCAAATAAAAAATTTCAAGACTCTGCAGTCTTTCACACTCTTGACCAATACTGTCTTGTCAGAATTATACTTTTTTTAAACTTTCAACATGCCATTTGCTTTCTTAAGATTCTTGCAATTCTTTTCCCTATTTTCACCAAGTTCCTCTTTTGCTCTCTACTTCTATTTGGGCTGCAGATGTGGCCCAGTTGTAGAGGATTTATTTAGCACACTAAACAACCTAGGGTTGATCCTTAGTACCAAAAAAAAATGAAAAAAGTGATACAATGCCCTGCCCCCCCCAAAAAAAAATAAGAACACATAGTAGACTACCCATCACTGTCAGTCTTACTTCCATTGGTTCCTTTATCTATTTTCCTTTTTTAAAATATGAATATTTCATTTACTTCCTGAGTTTGTAGGTTATCCTTTTGAAATGCCTTCCAAACCCATGTGATAAGGCTTCCTCACTGTTTCAGTACTGCATACTATTTTCAACTACTTTCTGCTTCTTAGTTGGATAGATTGTATTGTTTCAAATATTTGTAATCTCTTTTAGTTCACATGCATGTATGACTGTATGAGTTTATATGTACCACGCATATGCAGCTACCCACTGAGGCCAGAAAAGGCTATTTTGTTCCCTGGAAATGGAATTATAGGCAGTTGTGAGACACCTGATGTGAGTTCTGAAAACCAAATTCAGAACCTCTGCAAGAAAAGGAAGTACTCTGAACAACCAAGATAATTATCAAACCCTCATACTTGAACACAATTTTTTTTTCAAAATTTAGTGTATCATTTTTTTGGCTACTTTTTCTTTCTAATTTCAAATTTATGTTATAGAGAAGATTTAAAGTCATTGAAAATTTGGAAAAGAAATGTTTGTACAGTGATCTAATATACAGTTTTTGTTTTGTTTTTTATTTCTTTTCTTATTGTTTTAGAGGTTCTAAGATGCATTTAATTTATTTTGAGCAAATTTACTACCCATTCTCTTCTTCTCAATCTTCCTCTATCCCTCTTCCACTGCTTTTTATTCCTAAATCCATGAGATGATTTTTTTAAACAACAAACCAAGTCTACTTAGTGCTGCCTATATGTATATGGTTGTAGGGTCATCTACTGGAACGTGGGGAGCCTTTCAGGGGTTACATCACTGAATGTCTCTCCCCCAGATGCTATTATATGCCATTAGATTTTCACATACCTGTGGGACTTTACTAGCCCTTTCCCTGAACATGGTAGGATTTTATCTGGCTTGCTTTTTTGTAGGTTTTGTGATTGCACTCACAGCTACTGTGAGTTTATGTATACAAAATCCCTGCTATGGGCTGTAGAGATGGCTCAGTCATTGAAGGCTAGGCTCACAACCAAAATACCTGTCATGTTCAGCAAATGGTAACTGCAGATATTAAATAGTGCTGGCTCTTTCCACCACTCCTTCATGATGATCTTTGGCCTTTGGAGGAGGAATGTGACATAGATGCCACATATGCAACTGAGCACCTCATAGTCTCTTATTCTTTGCATGGTGACCGGTTGTCAGTGTCTGCATTTTTAGCACTCTACTCCAAATTTCTATGATCTCTCTGGGATCAGAGAGTACCATTCTATGGCGATAACAATAAGAACTTATGGAACAGTTTACTAAGATGTCCTTTTAACATGAAATATTATCTAACTGAGACCACACAGACTACAAGAAGTGTAGATAGACTGCGCACACACCAAACTCCCCTAGTCTCTCACTCTCTCATTATCTGCACACCCTATCTCCAGCCCTGTGTCCTCATAGTCACAATGACCCAGCCCCCAACTGAGGCAGGGACTCCCTGATCTATCTAACAGAGACCAAGCTGGCCACCAGCAGTCTAGCCTTCAACAAGGAAGGAGACTCCCTGCTCTACAACAGATCATGCAGAATGCTAGAAGTTCTGGTAGGCTGCCCATCTACCGAAGTTAAACCAAAATCAGATAAACAATTTAAATAGCATATAAGCCCTCAGCAAATAGAAGAAGTCATTAAGAATCTTCCAACCATAAGAAGCCAATGCCCAATCCAGATGTTCAAGAAAGAGCTAACATCACTACTCCTCAAATTATTCCACAAAATTGAAACAGAAGGAACATGGCCAAATTCATTTTATAAGGCCACAGTCACCTTGATACCAAAACAACACAAAAAATCAAAAAATGGAGAATTACAGATTAATTTCTTTATAAATATACATACCAAAACTCAATAAAATACTCAAAAAACAAATCCAAGAAGACATCCAAATGATCATCTACCATAAACAAGTAGGCTTCATCCCAGAGATTCAGAGTTGGTTCAACATATGCAAATTAGTCAATGTAATCCACTGTACAAATGGAAAAAAAAGAACGACATGTTTTTCTCATTGGTTGCCCAAAAAGGCTTTGATAAAATCAAGATGCTGGTCTAACTTGATGCTTGCATGTGGAAGAATACAAAGAAATAGGTAAAACAATCCAGAACAATAAAAGAACTTGAAATCCCTGATTTCAAGCTATACAATGGAGCTATAAAAATAAAAACCTGCTGTGGGATGGTCTGTATGTCAAATTGCTCTGATTGGTCAATAAATAAAATACTGATTGGTCAGTGGCCAGGCAGGAAGTATAGGCGGGACTACCAGAGAGGAGAATGTTGAAAACAGGAAGGCGGGAGGAGACACTGCCAGCCACCGCCATGACAAGCAGCATGTGAAGATGCCGATAAGCCACAAGCCACGTGGCAAGGTATAGATTTATAGAAATGGATTAATTTAAGATATAAGAACAGTTAGCAAGAAGCCTGCCACAGCCATACAGTTTGTAAGCAATATAAGTGTCTGTGTTTACTTGGTTGGGTCTGAGCGGCTGTGAGACTGGCAGGTAACAGATATTTGTCCTGACTGTGGGCCAGGCAGGAAAACTCTAGCTACAAAAACCAACTGAATGGTATAGGCATAAAAAATAGACATGTTGATCCACAGAACTGAATTGAAGACCCAGACATAAATCCACACACCTAAGGACACCTGATTTTTTGTTTTTGTTTTTGTTTTTGTTTTTCAAGAGAGGGTTTCTCTGTGTAGCTTTGCACCTTTCCTGGAACTGGCTTGTGAGACCAGGCTGGCCTCGAACTCACAGAGATCCGCCTGCGTCTGCTTCCCGAGTGCTGGGATTAAAGGCGTGCGCCACAACCGCCCGGCAGGACACCTGATTTTTATAAAGGATTCAGAAATACATCACAGAAAAAAAGTAAGCATGTTCAATAAATGGTGCTGGTCTAACTTGATGTCTGCATGTAGAAGAATACAAAGAAATCCATATTTATCACTCTGAACAAAACTCAAGTCCTAACAGATCAAAGAATTCAACATAAAACCAGATACACTGAACCTGATAGAAGAGAAAGTGGGGAATAGTATGGTGTTGCTCAGAATATTTGGAGTCAATCTAACTCAAGACCCAGCTGTATCACTCCTGGGAATATACTGAAAGGATGCTCTATGCGACCATAAGGACACTTGCTCAATTGTGTTTGTAGCTGCTTTATTCATAAGAGCCAGAAACTGGAAACAACCTAGATGTCCCTCAACCAAATAATGGATAAACAAGATATGGTACATTTACACAATAGAGCATTACTCAGCTCTTTAAAAAATGTCATTATGAAATTTTCAGGCAAATGGATGGAACTAGAAAAATTTGCTGATGAGGTGACCCAGACTCAGAAAGACAAACATGGTTTGTACTCACTTATAAGTAGATATTAGCTGTTAAGTCGATGATAATCATGCTACAATCCACAGACCCAGAAAGACTAAGTATCAAGGAGGGTTCTAATAAGAATCCATGGATCTCCCTGGAAAGCAGAAATAAAACAGATTTTTGTGGGTAGTCTCAGGATGAATGTGGATGGGAATAGGAGAGATTAAGCAGGAGTGCAAGTGGAAGGACCCAGTACTGGAAGAGATAACTGGAATTGAAGGGCATTGGGGGGGGGTGATGTGGAAACCTAGTGCAGTAGAAAATCCTAGGATTCTACAAGGGTGACCCTAGTGAGGAATTCTAGTAACAGAGAATTTGGAGCCTGATCCAGCTACCTTCTGTAGCCAGGCAAGGTTTGCAGAGGTGAGACTGACACACCAACCCTACCACAAAAACCTAGAATTATAATCTATCCTGCCTCCAAAAAGTACTATACAATAGAGCTGCACAACTTGTGGTTGTGGGCAACCAATGATGGGTCTAAATTGAGGCCCACACCATGAGAAGTGTCCATACCTGACACTGCCTGGGTGACCAAGAATTGGAGGCTGGATAGCTCAGAGACCTATGATAGAAAAAAAATCATTAAATTCATTCCTAACTATATCCTTATATACTTATAAATCAGTATCTATCACAATCTTCATCAAAGATGCTATTGCAGGTAATTGATAGGAGCAGATGCAGAGACCCAACGACAAACATTAGGCGGAAAGAGAGCCCAAATTAGATATCTAAATTGTGGCCCTCCCACTGGAGATCAGGGAACCCTGTGGAAGAGGGGAAGAAAGAAATGTTGAAGGCAGAGGAGTCAAAGATACCTAGAGATAATGGCCCACAGACTTCAACTAAGAAGCGCTCAAAGAGCTCACAGAGACTGCACTGACAAAGAGGGAGCCTGAATGGATCTATGCTAGGGCCCCTGTTGCTTGCTCTGCAGCTGAGGTCCCACTGTCTCTGATGCAGTACCAAAGGACACAGGTTCTGGGAGGTTGGTAACAATCTCTTTTATTAAACAAAGGACTGAGGTATTTATGTGTGTACTTTTTGGCGGGCTCTTCTTCCAGCTGCTGTGATGTTTTCTCTTTGTCTCTGAGTTGTATGTCAGCAGCGGTCATCTTGAGGATCCACTTTCAGGGTCCTCTGGGTCAGGATACTACTGCGCACGTCAGAGCTCTTTGTTAGCTTAAGGCGTGGCCCAGTGCTTTAGACTTATCCGCCTCAGGCCTCTGCATATATGTTATGGTTTTTAGTTTGATATTTTTATGGGAACCCTAACACAGGGAGTGGGGGTGTTTCTGACTCTTTTGTCAGCTTTTGGGACAGTTGTACTCCTACTGGGTTGACTCATCCAACCTTGACATGAGAATTTGTGACTAGTCTAATTGTATCTTTTTATGCTGTGTTCAGTGGATATTATAATTTCTCTCAGTGCCTATGATCTAGGCAGTCACTGGTTTGGGTCAATTAACAGAACCACGAATGAGTTTTATCATAGCATTAATATTATTTCTAAAAATTGCTCCAAAAATCACTCAAATCTATTTATATTGCCACATTGTCATCTCTGAATTTTTAAGAAAGTACTTTAATGGTATATGACATTATGTCAATTTTTTTTTTTTGAGACAGGGTTTCTCTGTGTAACAGCTCTGGCTGTTCTGAAACTCATTTCAAAAACAGGCTGGCCTCGAACTCAGACTGATCCACTTGCCTCTGCCTCCCACATACTGGGATTAAAGGCATGCACCACCACCACCTGGCTATGTTGATGTTTTCGTTTTTCACAAATGTTCATGAGTTACAAACAGTAATGCTATGCAAACAAAATCCTTTAGCTATCTTGAGGAAAGAATATTAATTGAGATATTACATAAGCAGCTGACATGTTTTAATGATCACTTTTTATGGTTTATATGGTCCGTTTCCTCCCAAAGCCTTGCCTTGTCAGAATGTGATGCAATTGGGAGTTGGTTGGACCTTTATGAGATAAAGCTTAATGGACAGATGTTAGGTCCTACCCCGCCTCATAGTCAATATCCTATTTAGCCTGACTGTAACAGACTTGTGATAGATACAGACGAACATAAAGTATAATCATGAGGCAAACTTCCCTTATTTTTAAGTAAATTATTTCAGATATATTGTCAAAAGAATGGAAAAAAATAACCACTCTCAGAAATGTGGGCTATACTTATAAGTGCATTTATTATTTTAAAATGGCCTGAAATTTACAGCAACAGCATACTGTTTTGATAATAGTGGTTTAAAGATACATTTTACTAACTTATAAGTAAATATATTTCATATCATATTTAAAATTATTTTTATATCCAATATTTATTTTTATTTTATGAACTCTTGACGAATTTAAAATTTAGCTATCCATCCCTAAGCACTTATCTTCTAAATTAAATAATTTTAATTAATTTCATGTTATATATTTTATTTCTAAAATGGGTTCTCTTTATGGTTGTTAGACTACATTTAGTGTTCCTTGATTTTATGCTTTTATTAATATACCACACAATTTATCTATTTAAAGTGTATAATTAAGTGGCTTTTACTACAATCAGCAGTTATGAAGTTACAAAATATTTATATTTATATAAGCTTTTTAAAAAAGCATAATTTATTTAAGATCTATGTCTCTAATCATTTCATCCACACAAGCCATAGGCAACCATTAATATTTTCTTTCTCTACACATATATTTAGTCAATGTAATTATCATAATTTGCATCGTATTATATGCAGCCTTGAGGACTAAATTCATTAAGCATATGGTTTCTGTGTCTTTTCTGAATTTTAGCACATATCACTATTTCATTCTTCTTGGTTGACAAATCTTAAAAATTGTATAGATATATAATATTTGGTTATCCATTCATTTAATGATGGGTAATTGGAGTTTCATCTACCATTTTGGTGATTATTAATTTTAGGAACATCTACCTATAATTGCTCATGTAGATAGTGATTTATCATATATTCACATAGCGTAAATGGGAAACTGTACACTATATTTTTGCACTAAATAACAAATCCAGAACCTTGTCTACAATAGTGTAGTACTCTGCCATTAATCCATACCCAAAGGCCCAATTGTTTTTCTCAAGTAGCTATTATTTCATTTTTATATCAACAGTGTTTATGAGGGTTACACATTTTCTCATTTGCTTGTAAGGACTCTTTTTCATGTAGCTAAAGTATATTAGCTGGTGGTTTGATATATATTTTGGCCGTTTGAAAAAAATATCCACTAAAGGGTGTGGCACAATTAGGAGATGTGCCTTGTTGAAATAGGTTTGACCTTGTTGGAGGAAGTGTGTCACTGTGGTGTAGGCTTTAAGGTCTCTTTTGCTCAAGCTTCCCTCAGTGTGACACTCAGAACACTTCTTTTTGCCTGCAAGATAGAGGACTCTAAGATACTTCGCCAGCACCATACCATATCTGTGCATGCCTCCATGTCCCAACATGATGATAATAGACTAAGCCTCAGAAACTGTAAGCTACCACTACAATTAACTATTTTCCTTTATAAGTGTTGCTGTGGTCATGGTATCTCTTCACAGCATTAGAAACTCTAAAATATATATATATATATATATATATATATATATATATATATATATATGTCCTGAACGATGTGGTTTTAATTGGCTGCTTTTTCATGTTTGTTATCTCTTGAATATCTTCATTTGAGTGATTTTGTTGTGAATTTTTTGTGTTTTGAATTATTTTTGTTTTTACTATGATTTTCTAAATATGATGATCACAGACATTATTCCATGTTGGCCACATTATGTGGATTACATTTTATCTTCATTTTGCTGTCATTTGTGAAATAGAATTTTAGTTTTGAGGAAGTCTGATTCATCTGTTCATATTGAAATCATCCACAGTAGGAGCAGAAAGATTGTCATTAGTAAAGAAAGTCATTCACCAATGTGTGAATACATTTCAGGAATCTGCTTTATAAAAGTACTCTTCATTTTTATGAAGTTCACATTTATATGTATATATATATATATATATATATGAACATATATATGTGTGTAATATATATTACCATGATATATATGGATTATATATGTATATATATATATATATTTCATCCTGAAATTTTCTCCTACAACTCTTTCTCTAGCCCTCTCAGCATTACCCCTAACAACTAGATGTCTGCTTTTTAAAACTACTCACTAACTCCAATTAGAGCTGCTCTGTGTTCATGGATATGGGGCCATCCATTAGAGCATAAGAACCACCAAAGGCCACATTCATGAAGAAATCTAACACTTTTTCTCCAGCAGCCATCAATTACTAATTGTTCCCTACCTGAGAGTTGAGATTCATGAGGACCCTTCCCACTCCATGCTACAATTTGGTCTACATTGATGTAGAGAAGATAATAACTGCTTCTGTGAATTTATGAGTATTATACTCACATCATGTTATGTACAGAATATAGTATTTTATAGCACTCTTCCACACCTTTCCTATATTACAATGATCCAAACATTTGTTATGACTATGACTATATTCAAAAGGAAAAAAGACACCTTATTTATTTATTTATTTGTTTGTTTGTTTGTTTTACATCCCCACCACAGTTTCCCCTCCCTCCTATCCTCCCAGTGTCTCCTCCCCTTCCTTCCCTCTGCCTCCTCCCCTATCCACTCTTCTGTTTTTACTCAGAAAAATGCAGGGCTCCCATGGATATCAACCAGTCATGGTATATCAAGTTGCAGTGAGACTAGGAGCCTCCTTTTCTATTAAGGCTGGATAAGACAACCAGGTAGGAGGAAAGGGTCCCAAAATTAGGCAACAGAGGCAGAGACAGTCCCTGCTTCCACTGTTAGTATTACTACAAGACCAAGCTACTTGTCACTTATACGCAGAGCGCCTAGGCCAGTCCCATGCAGGCTCCCTGGTTGTTGGTTCAGTCTCTGTGTGTTCCTATAAGGTCAGGTTAGTTGATTCTGTGAGTTTTATTGTTACAGCCTTGACTGATCCAGCTCCAACAATCCTTCCTTCTTCTCTTCTGCAGGATTCTCTGAGCTCTGCCTAATGTTCGGTTGTGGGTCTTTATCTGTTTCCATCAGTTGCTGGACAAAGCTTCTTTGACAACAATTAGGCTAGGTGACAACCTACGAGTACAGCAGAATATCATTAGGCATCATTATATTGACTTTTTTTCCTCCAGTTGTGTTTGGTTCTCTCCTAGGGTTCTGGGCCATCCAACTTCTGGCTCCTGGTGCTCCAGGCAGTATCAGGGGTGAGCTCACTCTTGTGTCATGGGTCTGAGGCTGGATGAGTCATTGGTTTGTCACTCCCATGACTCAGTCTGTTCTGCCTGTGGGAAGTGCTTGGGTAAGTAAGAGTGGCACAGACTTAATTTTTTAGAGATAAGAGGCATAAAATGACTTAATTTGCCAATTATTATTTTTAACAAAGTGAACGTTCTAATTTATTTTCATTCTACAACTGCTTATCAAGAAACTGTCTATTTCTAGTTTACAATACATTCATATATTCCAAAAAACCTGTTTTCACTTTATAGTTTTATAAGTAATAGGTACAAGTCTATGGCTTATGACTCATGTATACCTACTTTTTTAACCACTTGCCACCTAGACTCCAGCATACACTCATACTGACTCACCCTAGATATAACATTTTCTGTTGTGTGACATTTTGTTTGTGTTCTGACAAATAAACCTTGCCTGGAGACCACAGGACAGAACTTGCCACAAGTTAACCATAGAGGCCAGGTGGTGGTGACTCATGCCTTTAACCCCAGCACTTGGGAAGTTCATGCCTTTAATCCCAGGACTTGGAGGCAGAAATAGGAAGCGATAATGTGGGACAGAGACAAGAGCTCATCCCTTTTTGGACTGAGGATCCGGAGAGGTTAAAAAGTCACTGGTGGTTGCTCCTCTGTTTCTCTGATTTTTCAGATTATTACCCTGATATTTGACTCCTGTTTTTTATTAATAAAACTAATTAGGTTCACATTTCAGTTTTCTTGTCACTATTTTTTTTTAATTTTCAGGTACCTATCTTACTGTAGCTTATAATATATTTATTTACATATTTATCCCTGCTATTAGATCATAGATAACTCTGAGGGACTGGATCATATAATATGTTACTATCTCTGGCAGTCTTTTACAAAATTGTCTTTTCTATTTTTTCTGTACTTGTAAAATCCAGTGAACCAAGGTCTACATTCCCATAGTAATTTTTTATTTGTTTGTTTAGTTTCTTTTCCAAGTACCATGTTTTGTATGTATGCATTGAAAGAAGATTTGTTCGCTATAATTAGAGTTCAGTTAGAGTTTAGATTAGGACTGTTGCTATTATAGATTTCCCATTTCTTTGAAAAAACTCCAGTAATTACCAATCCCTCCAACAAGTAGGTTGACTAAGAGAATCTGACTACTGATTACTGAACCATATAAGCAAATGCTCTCTGTGTTTAGTTGAAACAACTGGTTCATTGAAACCGTGGTTACCTGAAGGACATATTAGTGCTTTTCTAGTTCAATTTTCTTAAGGGAAATGTCTTCATTATTTATTATCCTTGATTCTCTTGTCTCTATGTATGTATGTGTTTGTTCACATCTGTAAATTACATTGCTCAAAAAATAAAACAGACTGAAGGAACATTTTTGTATTTAAGGAAAATTATATTAGAACAGTTTTACTTAATGATGTGATGTACAGGGCCTTTAAAATTCATGGAAGAAATTGTTTATTGGTGATTGTTATTTATCATGCCTTACACTGATTATTAAAACTTTCATGCAATATATGTTTATATAATACTAATTCAGAATAATGCCCATTTTTTTTGCCAAAAACTTACACAGAGAAAATTACACTATCATTTTCACTGTTACTATTGTTATCATCACTGATATAATTATCATCATGATTACAGCTACCATTTATTGAATTAAACTGACTCACAGACACATTGTCTATACATATGCACATTCCTACATTTTTTTGTTAAAGAAGTCCTCTGAATAAAGGACTAAGAAAGTAAGGTTATGAAACATGACCTAAGTCAAATAGCTTAGTTTACCAAAGCCAAGAATTGAAAAAATATGTCTTTGCTTAATATGCTCCTATTTTTTCACTTATATCTAGAAACTATTAGTTTTCAATGGCAGTGAGCACATGGCAGAAAAAAATGATAACATGTTCATGAAGCAAAAGAAAAGGGAAGGATTCAGGGTTCCAAAATTGACTTTAAGCCTGTGCCTAAATGACTAACAGCTTTTCTTAATGTTCTTCCTGCACGTCCCACCATATCTCATATGTACATATATTACATATGAGGACTAACATTAAACTGTTGGTGGGTTCAAAATATAGGAAGAGGATTCAAGGGTGTAAACAAATCATTCTTGCTGTATCTGGAAACACAGAATTTGCAACAGACATTTTAAGGCTGAATTTGGCTTCTTTGTGCTTTCTTGAGTTTAAGAACCTGTTTTCTTCACTATTGCAAATGTCTTACTCATCAGTTTCATTATTATGCAAATTCCATTTTGACCTAATTTTCTATCCCTGAAAAATATGTTCTTAGTTATTTTTTACCTAACACTAAGACAAATTTATTCATAAGTACTTGAAGTGTTACCAACCCCAGGGTCTCTGCATGCTAATATAAATCAAAGTGTGATGCCAAGAGGTAAATTATGGAATTTCAAACATTAGTCTCCTCTTATCTTTACTATTCTTTTTGACCCTTTATTTGCATCTTTCAAGTGTGCAACTTAAAATGTTAACCTACAAGACCCATCCATTCATAACAGACGTAGTATCTTCTGTTGTTATTGTTTTTTCCTCTGAG
This sequence comes from Peromyscus melanophrys, assembly GCA_902168415.1. Taxonomy (NCBI): domain Eukaryota; kingdom Metazoa; phylum Chordata; class Mammalia; order Rodentia; family Cricetidae; genus Peromyscus; species Peromyscus melanophrys. The sequence continues at coordinate 14,054 of CABHPR010131812.1, forward strand.
CCTTGCAAAGTTTGTTTGCATTAGAACACTAGAAATTGATTTCACCCATTCCTTACTTCATGTGTTCTATTCACATATCTACCTTTATGGGATCAAATTTTTGACTCCAGAGTTAAAGGGCAAATATGTATTATAGGTATTGATTACTGACGAGCATGTTTCATCATAACACATGAAAGATGATGAAGACACTGAGAATGAGATACAGAATAGTTTCATGGATAACAGGCTTGAAAATTGAGATCAGAGAGATTGAAAGTAAAACTTTATTACTTGGTTTTGCAGCTTTCAGGCAATTATTTTACTACTCTAATTCTATAAGTAGGCTATGTAAAACAATGTTTAAGGATTCAATAATTACAAATCAAAACAAAATAAATATGAAAAATGAGTTTAGAATACACTTCAATTTCATAGCATTGTTGAGGAATAGATTGTATCATAAGTCAAGTAGCCTTACTTTTCACAAATAAAATTATATTTATAAAATTGGTAGTATATATAATTACAAAATTAAGAAGAAAAGATGAGAAAACCTGACTACAAGCAAAATTCTTTTTGATTTTAACACATTAGAACTGTTCATACAAATTTTTTGTCAAAACTATGCCAATGTTTCTGTAAATTGCATTCTATCTTTCATTGTTCAGTTTGACATTATTGATCTGGCATTCAATAAATATTTGAATATTCTATGGGTCATTGTCATATTTGCAACTGTATATAGTGACAAGTACCAGGTTGTATATTAAATATCTTCAAAACATGGAGAATTTAGTAAAAAAAAATCAAAGATCTGAACAACTACTACAAGTAATAGGAATATATATGCAAATAGATTATAGAAAGTACAGTGTACAAAAGAGGTTGATAGAAGTCATGTGGCATAGTAAGACTCATTAATTAGTTTCATATACAATATTAGGAAGAAAGAAAGGTATCTGATTTCCTTCTTATAATTCTTACAGGCAATCCTCTTCCATTTACTAATTTGATTATAAGTTATAATTTTCTCAGCTTCAAGCAAAATGTAATTATATTTCAATCCTTGTTTTATTGGTTTATTCTTTCATCTTGCAAATATTTAGTAAATCTATATTCTTTTAAGTAGTATATTTATGGGTTAGACTAATTGAATATAGTAATGCATTTGATAAGTGAAAACCATTCAATAAAATAGAGATATATAAGGGGAACTTAAGTACTATTAAACACGTTCTAGTTAAAATTTTTTGCTTTATATGTTAATATTCACAGTGATTAAATAGATGTATTCAATATTCTAGTCCCACATTTAACTTTCTTATTTGCAAATATTTATCTGAAATTACAATAAAGTTCTAAAAATTCAATAATCTTATTTTAGGAAGTGACCGTCATGCATAGTTATCATCAAAAGGGTACAAAGTCTAGATAACTTTACTTAAAATAAGCCAATCATTTTTTTCTTTTATGTACTGAAATGAGACAAAGTTAAAATAGATTTTGTTAGATATTAGAGCTTGGCCCAGTACTTGGCTGTGGATCTCTGCATCTGCTTCCATCAGCTACTGGATGAAGCTTCTATGGTGACAACTAGGTAGTCACCAATCTGATTATAGGGGAAGACCAGTTCAGGCATCCTCTCCACTACCACTAGGAGTCTTAGGTGGGGTAATCCTTGTGGTTTCCTTGGCACCAGGTTTCTCCCTAACCTGTTAATGGCCCCATCTATCAAGATATCTCTTTTATTACTCTCCCCCTCTGTCCTGGCCCCAACTGGACTATCCTGATCCCTCATGTTCTCATCCCCCATCCCATTCCCCTACTCCCCTGCCCCAGTTTACTCAGGACATCTCATCTATTTCCTCCTCTCAGAGAGATCCATGCATCCTTCTTAGGGTCCTCCTTGTTAACTAGTATCTCTAAGGCTGAGGATTGTAGTCTGGTTATCCTTTACATATGATATCCACTTAGGAGTAAGCACACACTGAGTTTGTCTTTCTGGGTCTGGGTTACCTCACTTAGAATGAGTTTTTATAGTTTCATCCATTTGCTTGCAAATTTCATGATGTCATTTTTTTTTCTACTGAGTGATAGTCCCCTGTGTAGATATACCACAATTTCTTTATCCATTCTTCTGTTGAGGGACATCTAGGTTGTTTCCAGGTTCTCGCTATTATGAATAATGCTGCCATGAATATAGTTGAGCAAGTGTCCTTTTGGTATGGTTGAGCATCCTTTGGATATATGCTCAAGAGTGGTTTTGCTGAGTCTTGAGGTAGATTTTCTCAATTTTCCCCCAAATTTCCAAGTTTTCTGAGGAACTGCCATACTGATTTCCAAAATGGCTGTACAAGTTTGAAGTCCCACCAGCAGTGGAGAAGTGTTCCCCTACCACATCCTCTCCAACATAGGCTGTCATTAGTGTTTTTGATCTTGGCCATTGTGACAGGTATAAGATGGTATCTCAGAGTAATTTTGATATGCATTTCCCTGAGAGTTAAGGATGTTGAGCACTTCCTTAAGTGTATCTCAGGCGTTTGAGATTCTTCTGTTGAGAATTCTCTGTTTAAATCTGTACACCATTTTTAATGGAATTATTTGATATTTTGATGTCTAGTTTCTTGAGTTCTTTATATATTTTGGAGATCAGCGCTCTGTCAGACATGGGGTTGGTAAAGATATTTTCCCATTCTGTAGGCTGCCATTTTGTCTTATTGACAGTGTCCTTTGCCTTAGAGAAGCTTTACAGTTTCAAGCCATAGCAATTATTAATTGTTAATCTCAGTATGTATACTACTGGTGTTACATTCAGGAAGTAGTCTCCTGTGCCAATTAGTTCAAGGCTACTTCCTACTTTCTCTTCCATCAGCTTCAGTAAAACTCGATTCATGTTGAGGTCTTTGTTCCACTTGGACTTGAGTTTTGTGCAGGGTTTTGTGCATTTTCTACATGCTACTATTTGACTTCATTGATTCATGTGTCTGTTTTTATGTTAGTACCAAATTGGTTTTATTAATATAGCTCTATAGTAGAATTGAAGTCAGGGATGGTGATGACCTTCAGAATTTGTTTTATTGTATAAGATTGTTTTCAGCTATCCTGGGTTTTTTGTTTTTCCATATGAAGTTGAGTATTATTCTTTCGAGGTCTGTGAAGAATTATTTTGGGATCTTGATGGGCATTGCATTGAATCTGTAGATTGCTTTTGGTAAGATTGCCATTTTTACTGTGTTAATCCTACTGATCCATGAACATGGGAGATCTTTCCATTTTCTGATATCTTTTTTAATTTCTTTCTTCAAAGACTTAAAGTTCTTATCATATAGGTCTTTCACTTGTTTGGTTAGAGTTATCCCATGGTATTTTACATTGCTTGTGGCTATAATAAAGGGAGTTCTTTCTTTCTCAGCCCATTTATCATTTCTATATAGGAGGGCTACTGATTTTTTTGAGTTAAGCTTGTATCCAGCCACCTTACTGAAGGTGTTTATCAGTTATAGGAATTCTCTGGTAGAATTTTGTGGTCACTAATATACTATCATATCATCTGCAAATAGTGAAAGTTTGACTTCTTCCTTTCCAAATTTTATCCCCTTCATCTTTTGTTGTCTTACTGCTCTAGCTAGAAATTAGAAATATGAGATAATGATTCTCTGTATTACCTTGAGTTTTTTGTTATGTTCCCTTTTTGTTTCAATCAATACTACAGTGAGATATCATCATTTTATCATTATAGAAAAAGAAAACATCTCATAAGGGGATAGAAAAAAATAATACTTTGTGTAGATGTAACCAACCGTCTTACATATAAGAAACACAGAACCAATGCAAAGAAGAAAGCCAAGAGGTCAGAGCTAAGAGCTAAAACCTTACCCTTCCTCCTGCAGTGGTCCTACCTCTCTGAAGGAGCCACTACTTTCTGTGTTAAAGTCTTTATATAGTCTCTGTTCTGCCTTCTCATTGGTTGTCAACCCAACCACAGGACTGCCTCATCACGGCCTGTTTGTATAGACCTCCAGGTGTTCTATGGTTGGTATTGAGATTAAAGGCATGTGTATCCAATGGTGGCTGTATCCCTGAACACATAGAGACTTACCTAGCTCTGTCTACCAAGTGCTGTGATCACAAGCGTACACCACCACTGCCCTGCTTTCCTATGGCTTGCTAATAGCTCTGACCCCCAGGCAACTTTATTTATTAACATACAATTAACATTTTGGTACAAAAGAAAAATATCACCATAACTTTGTCCCTTTTAGTAAGTGTTAATTAGTATAACCACTACAGTACTGAGGTTATCAAAATGAGTAAAAATAAAAATACTACATGATATAGCAATTTTATTTTTAACATATTCAGTAATGTTAAGAAATTCTTGCACCCCCTTGTTAATTGCAGCATTTTCCACTATATTTAATATATGGAAGAAAAGGAACTGTTGAGTATTAAGCTATTATTAGCCTTGATGCTTACTAATATTTTCCCCCTTCACATCAGGTGCCTTCATTTTTCAACTTTCCATTCCTGTGACAAACTACCTAAAAAATGAAATTAAAGGAAAAAAGGTTTGTTTTGGTTCATGGTTGCAAGTGTTCTTATTCAAACACTATTTATGTGGACTTCTTGTAACAAATGAGTAATGTGAACACCTGCCCATTTCATGACATCTGGTAAACAGAGAAACAGAGAGGGAGCAAAGGCCTGGGGGCATGATATATCCTTACAAGTCATGCCACCAATGAAATGCTTACTTTAAGTAGATCCTATGTTCTAAATCTTTGACCACTATCATCTTTGGAAAGACCACCAAGAATATTATTTCCGTTCTTTAGTTATAAATATTACTTTGTAAAAGTTTTCTAATTTCAGGCAGTAAAGCTTATTTTTTTTGGCTTTTATTTTCTGTCCTTTTGATACCATATAAAATGGTAGCCATAACCAATATCAAGGTACTTTTTCCCCTTTGATATTTTTGAAATCATCATTTGCCAATCTTACATTTTAGTTTTTAAACTAAATAGCGTTAATTCATGTATATTTTGAAAATGTATGGGTTTATCATTTAAGAAAATTAATACTGATAAAAATCCCTATATTATCAAAAATATTTATGGATTCAATTCATTATCAAAATTCCAGTGAGATTTTGCACAGAAACAAAAATTTAATAGTACAATTTTTACAGAATCACAAAAGATCCCAAGTAATGAACCCAATTTTGAAAGAGAAGACCAACAAAGGCTTACCACACTCTTGGTTTCAAATTATATTACAAAGTTTTAGTATTAAAAGTGTAGTGCATGTTTAGAGTTACACCAAGATATTTTATATTATTTGAGGCTATTTTAAAGGGTGTTGGTTCTTGGATTTCTTTCTCAGCCCATTTATCATTTGGATATAAGAGGGATAACAATATTTTTGAGTTTATCTTGTATCCAACCACTTGTGTAAAGGTGTTTATAAGCTGTAGGAGTTCCCTGGTAGAATTTTGGGGGTCACTTATGTATTCGATCATATTATCTGTGAATAATGATACTTTGAGTTCTTCCTTACCAATTTGCATCCCCTTGATTTCCATTAGTTGTCTTATTGCTATAGCTAGAACTTCAAGTACTAAATTGAATAGGTATGGGGAGAGTGGAAAACCTTGTCTTGTTCCCAATTTTGGTGGAATTGTTTTGAGTTTCTCTTTTTAAATTGATATTGGGCCGGGCGTTGGTGGCGCACGCCTTTAATCCCAGCACTAGGGAGGCAGAGCCAGGCGGATCTCTGTGAGTTCGAGGCCTGCCTGGGCTACCAAGTGAGTTCCAGGAAAGGCGCAAAGCTACACAGAGAAACCCTGTCTCGAAAAACCAAAAAAAAAAAAAAAATTGATATTGGATATGGACTTGCTATAAACTGCTTTTATAATGTTTAGGTATGATCCTTGTATCCCTGATCTTTCCAAGACTTTTATCATGAAGAGGTGTTAGATTCTGTCAAAGGCTTTTTCAGCATCTAATTAGATGATCTTGTGTGTTTATTTTCTTTCAGTTTGTTTATATAGTGCATTAAATTGACCAATTTTCGTATGTTGAACCATCCCTTCATCTCTATCATGAAGCCTACTTGGTCATGGTAGATTATTTTGGATATGTTCTTGGATTTGATTTGCCAGCATTTTATGGAGTATTTTTGCATCAATGTTCATGAGTGAATCTGATCTGTAATTATCTTTCTTTGTTGTATCTTTGTGTGGATTGGGTATCAGGGTGACTGTAGCCTCATAGAAAGAATTTGACAATGTTCTTTCTGTTTCTATTTTGCTGAATAATTTGAAGATTATTGGTATTAGCTCTTTGCAATTTCAGTAGAATTCTGCACTAAAACCATCTGGCCCTGGGTTTTTTGTTTTTTTGTTTTTTTTGGTTGGAAGACTTTTAATGACTGTTTATATTTCCTTAGGGGTTATTGATCATTTAAATTGTTTATATGATTGTGATTTAACTTAGATAAGTGGTATCTATCTATCAAGAAAATTTCCACTTTTTTTAGGTTTTCCAATTTTTTGGAGTACAGATTTTTGAAGCATGATCTAATGATTCTCTGTATTTCCTTGGAGTCTGTTGTTATGTCCCTCTTGTTTCTGATGTTATTAATTTGGAAATCCTGTCCATCTGCCTTTTTAACCATTTGGGTAACATAGGGTTTACCTATTTTGTTGATTTTCTTGAAGAACCAATCATTGTTTCAGTGATTCTTTGTGTTGTTCTCTTTGTTTTTGTTTCATTGATTTCAGTTCTCAATTTTATTATTTCCTGCAATCTGCTCCTCTTAACCATGTCTGTTTATTTTGTTCAAGAGCTTTCTCATATGCTGTTAAGTCCTTAATAAAGGATCTCTCCAAGTTCTTCATAAAGACACTTAGTGCTATGAACTTTCCTCATAGCATCAGTTTCATTGTGTCCCATATGTTTGGGTATGCCGTGCACTCATTTTCATTGAATTCTAGGAAGTATTTAAATTCTTTCTTTATTTCATCCTTTACCCAATGGTAACTCAGTAGAGAGTTGTTCAATTTCCATGAGTTTGTAGACTTTCTGTTGTTTTTGTTGTTGAAATCCAGCTTTAATCCATGGTACTCTGATAAGATATGGGGGTTATTTCAATTGTTTTTATATGTGATAAGACTTTCTCTCTGGCTGACTATATGGTCAGTTTTGGAGAAGGTTCCATGTGGTGCCTAGAAGAAGGTATATTCTTCTGCGTTTGGGTGAAATGTTCTGTAGATATTTATTAGGTCCATTTGAGTCATAGCATCTGTTAGTTCCATTATTTCTTTGCTTAGTTTCTATTCTGTCTAGATGAAATGCTGGTGAGGATGTGGAGCAGGAGAACACTCATCCACTATTGGTGAGAATACAAACTTGTACAGACACTTTGGAAGTCAGCATGGTGTTTCATCAGAAAACTCGGAATCAACCTACAACAGTGGACCAGCTATACTGCTCTTGGGCATATACCAAAAAGTTGATCAATCATGCCACAAGGTCACTTGCTCAACTATGTTCATAGCAGTTTTATATGTAGTAGCTAGAACTGGGAAAAATCTAGATGTCCCTCCCCCGAAGAATGGATAAAGGAAATGTGGTACATGTACACAATGGAGTATTACTCAGCTGTTAAAATAAAAGACATCAGGAAATTTGAAAGAAAATGGATGGAAATAGAAAAAAGTCATTCTAAGTGAGGCAACCCAAAAAGATAAAGACAAACATGGTATGTACTAACTCATATGTGGATATTAGCTATAAAATAAAGGATAACTATGCTACAATCCACTGACTCAGAGAGACGAGGTAACAAGGAAAGTTCAAAAGACCACCCAGATCTTCCTGGGAAGTGGAAATTGAAGAGATTTCCTCAGTGGACTGAGGGAAGGTGGGGATGAGAATGTGAGCAATCAGGGGCAGGGACAAGGAAAATGCTAATAGAGACTGCTGGGGGGTGCATTTTGGGGTTGAGTGGAAGCCCGCCATAGGGAAATCTCCTAGGAGTCTATGGATAAAAGACTAGCTGAGACTCCTAGTAATTAATAGTGGATAAGTAGCATGAACTGACTCTCTCTTGAGAGCAGATTGGTGCCTAGCCCAATTGTCATTAGAGAAGTGTCATCCAGCAACTGATGGAGACAGATGCAGAGAACCACAGCCAAACATTAGACAGAGTTCGGGAGAAAGGAGTGTAGGAACGAAACCTGTCAAGGACACCACAGGAAGGCTCACACAATCAACTAACTGGGCTCATAGGGACTTGCAGAGACTGAACCAACAACCAGGGAGCCTGCATGAGACTGATCTAGGCACTTGTGCATGTTTCTTATGGTTGTGTACCTTGGTCCTCTAGTGGGACTGAAGACAGTTAACAGAAGCTGTCTCTGACACTTTTGATAGCTTTTGGGACCCTACTTTTCATGCTGGGTTGTCTTGCTGAGCCTTAATATATGAGGCAGTGCTTGGTCTTACTACAACTTGATATGTCATGTTTTGTTTATACTCATGAGAGACCTGCCCTTTCCTAGATGGAGACAAAGGAGGAGGGGATTCAGGGTGGGAGGGAAATTGGGGAGAGGGATTGGGAGGAGAGGATGAGGGGAGGATGAGGGGAGACTGCCACTCAGATGTAAAGTAAATAGATTAATTTAAAAAGCTGTAGTGCAGTTCAATAGCTGGAGAAACTGTTCAGTGGTTAACTGAGTTTGCTGTTTTTCCATAATACCCCGGCTAGGTTCTCAGCACCCACATCATGTGGTTCATAAATGCTTATAGATTCTGCTACAGAGGCTCTTATGCCTCTTCTGTCTTCTGTGGTTACATTCACTCTTGTGTTTACTCTTGTACACGTACCCGCACATGGACATATAATTAAAAACAAATAAATAAGTCTTTCTTAAATATTCAGTATAAATATAAAATGAGGAACAAATCTCCCACAATGGCACTGAGAACAGACAATGGGGAAAGGAAATACTCTTCAATAAATGAGGTTGTTTGGGTATTTATTTTTTAAAAAAGAAGAAAATCTATGACCTACACTTTAAAAAAAGTTGATTAACTTTTCTACATAGTTTTTATTGACTGTCTTAATTTTTTTGTCATAGAGCATATTACGGTCATATTCATCTCTTCAACCCCCCACACCAGATCTTCCCACAGCCATCTACATACCCCACTTCATTTTCTTTCTCCATATATCTTAAAATAACATCTTTTTTTTTTAAAAAAAGCAAAAGACTAAAATCAACACAGAGTAAAGCAAATTAACCAACCAAACAAACAAACAAAAAAAGACAGGACAAAACAGAAGGTATGCACAAAAATATAGAGTCCAATTATTATTGACCAACTAATCCTGGCCATGGGATCTGCCATGGAGTATGGATGATATACCCAGTGCGATTCTATTTGAGAAAATTGATTTTCACTTTCCTAGTAAATATCAATTGAAAATAGCTTCTTGGTTAGGGGTATGGATTGAAAATACCTTTTTGTTTTGGGGTGGGACTTTGTGTCCATTTCCCCTCCTCAGTCCTGGGATATTTTCTGTTTGAACCTGTACAAGTCTGTATTCTGTCATCGTCTCGGTTTGTAAATGTGTGTGTGTGTGTGTGTGTGTGTGTGTGTGTGTGTGTGTGTGTGTGT
>CABHPR010131813.1:7739-23634 GCA_902168415.1 Peromyscus melanophrys
AGATAGATAGATAGATAGATAGATAGATAGATAGATAGATAGATAGACAGACAGACAGACAGACAGACAGACAGACAGACAGACAGACAGACAGATAGATAGATAGATAGATAGATAGATAGATAGATAGATAGATAGATAGATAGATAGATAGAAAGGTAGGTAGATAGGTAGGTAGATAAATAGATAAGTAAATTAATAGATAAACAGATAAATAATGTGAGCCCAAAGCCATGCAACTGATCTTTAAAATTTTTCTTCTCATAAATGTAGACCCAACTGTCACCACTAAGTGAAATTCCCCAACAGTATAGAGCCTATTTTTAATAATCATAGTGAAAAGATTTTGTAATCACTTAAGCAGTAAACAATAACATAAATAAGAATAGCTCCTGGTGACAGCATCCAAACAGCAGAAAGAATAAAAATCTTGAAGTGTTTAATCTGATGTTCTTAAGCCAAATACTTACCAGCATTAACTACCATATGCAGCTCATGCCAAGTCTCAAAATCTAATGGATTTTCCAAATCAATAACAGCAAGAAAATATGTCAAGTATCCTACTTTTAACTTTTAACATTTAACATTTGTTGCAATATGAAGGAGATAAGGATATATAAATGTGATTTGCCAGACTGTGAAGATGGAGCAATGATGATGATAACTAAAATTGTATACATATTTCTCATACATACAAAAGATTTTAACTTTAAACATTTTTAAAGGTAATGGGAAATACATATGTGTAGTAGAAAGGGCACTGGATTTATCAGCAGATCTTGTTTAAATTACAGCTGTGTTATTTCCTGTCTAGGTGGCCTGAGCAGATCATGTGACCTGTCCATTTCCCAAATTAGTCAATAAAGACGGTGATATTTACTTCACAGACTTCATGGGAAGGAGATTAGATAATGTAACTGACTGTGGTAAGCACAGTCCTGGCACACGGTAGTCATTCAGCCAATACTGAACAGTTAACTGACTCTGTGAGTCATGAGAGGGATGTAACTCTCACTGGAACTCTGCTTTCCCGTTTTGACCGATTAATCCCTGAACATCACCCATTGACCCAGGAGTACTCCCTTTCTGTGACTTGGAGGTCTGAAGCTATAAACACAGAAGGGGAACTGCTTGATCACATGCTTGCCTGGGTGGAAAGGACTCTGTAGAACCAATAATTAGCTTGAAGAAATGTGAGCCTCCCTGTCAGTCTTCATTTGAGATAGTATTCAAGACATTGTCTTTCACAATAGCTAGGAAATGGAGGCAATATAGGTGTCCATCAACAGATAAGTGGGTAAGAAAAGCATGGCACATACACACCATAAAATATTACTCAGTTGTAAAGAAAAGTAAAATCATGAACTTTGCAGGTAGTTGGGTGGAGGCAGGAAGAAAAGCTGATAACCCAAAAGGAAAAAAAATATATATTTAAAAAGCTATATGGAAGTCTATTATTAATCTTGCAACTTAATTAGAAAATATAATTGGAGGGACAGTAGAATACATGTAATATACAAGAAGAGGGAGACTGGGGCTTAAAGGATTAAGAAGGGACAGGGCTTGGAGAAGGAACAAAAGAGGAGGTAGTGGGTGGGCTAACTAGGGGTATATAAAGAGTAAATCTACCAGTTAAAAAGCTGATTTCAAAATACAGCCTTTTAAAATGAGTTCAGAGATGCTCTGCACGAGTGGACAATTATTCCCCAAGAAGACGTGGGTTATTATATGGAAAATGCAGCACAAGGCATGTAATATCTCCCAGCAGGCTTTTGGTCAGGGAAGCCCCAGAGGTCTCCAACCCTACACAAGCCATTGCCACTCTTTGGTTACCCTCCCTAACAACACTCTAAGACCCTGTTGCTGAAGACACCACACTTCCAAGTAGGACACAGAGAAATCAAGCTCCACATCCCTTCTGACTAACTTTCACAGTGCTAAAAGGTGCTGTGCAGGATTCCGAGGAGAAAGGGATGAAAACTCTTACCTAGACCTGGACCCTGTATGCTGCAACACCAAACTGCTACGTAAAATTTGTCCACAGCTCCAGTAGTGTCAGGACCGTTAGAGGTAACTGACCATTTCCCGATCGTATTTGAGGTGGCCTATTCCACAAGAAGGAATTTCATCCCTGGCCCTGTCACCCTGGTCAAAAGCCCATGGCTGAGAAGGTCATGGGTCCTAGGTTAGAACCTGCGGTTGTTATTTTGCTAAATGATGGTGTTGTCAAATTGCCTTCTATATATTAATGTTTGTGCTCATAGCTCTGGTGTGCTCAGCTTGCGTTGAAGAAGCATCTTTTTTTTAAAGAAAGTTTTATTAATTTTACATACCAATCACAGAATCCCCCTCTTCCCTCCTGCCAACCCTGCAGCCTTCCCCAACCTACCCATCCCCCATTCCCTCCTACAAGAAAGTAAGGATCCCACCGGGAGTCAGCAGAGCCTGGTTCACTCCGTAGAGGCAGGTCAAAGGCCCTCCCCCCTGCCCTCAAGGCTGTGCTAGGTGTCCCACCATAGGCACTGGGCTCCAAAAAGCCAGTTCATGCACCAGGGATGGATCCTGATCCTACTGCCAGGGGGTTCCTTGAACAGATCAAGTTACACAACTGTCTCACTTAAGCAGAGGGCCTAATCCAGTCCCATGGAGGCTCCACAAGTGTTGGTCTAATTTTCATGAGTTCCCACTAGCTTGGTTTGGCTGTCTCTGTAGGTTTCCCCCATCATAATCTTGATGCCTCTTGCTCATAGAATCCCTCTTCTTCCTCTTCTACTGGACTCCTGGTATTTGGCTGTGGATCTCTGCATCTGGAAGAAGCATCTTTTTACAGTAGACTGCAGAGAGTGCAAAGATATATAACTAGTCAAAAATGCTGAGGAGGGGCCAAGTGTCAGCTCTAAACTGGGCATCTTTATTGAGGCCCCATCCCCATCAAGGCTCAGGAAATATCACGTAAGAGGAAACAGAAGGAATGTAAGAGACAGAGGATAGAGAGAAGTCAGTGAAATGCTGTCTTCTTTGGGGGGGGGGGTTGTTGTTGTTGTTGTTGTTGTTGTTGTTGTTGTTGTTTGAGACAGGGTTTCTCCATGTAGTTTTGGTGCCTGTCCTGGATCTTGATCTGTAGACCAGGCTGTCCTCGAACTCACAGATATCCGCCTGGCTCTGCCTCCCAAGTACTGGGATTAAAGGTATGCACCACCACCACCCAACCAAAATGCTGTCTTCTGATATGGCAAAGCTATTGTACTCAAGAACTCATACCTCATACCAGCTGTGGTTACCTCCATAAGACTTGCAGATCAAGCCAGCCAGAAGTTCTGCAGGATGAGGGAGATGACCTCCGGGCCCCACCCTTTACTGAGAAGCCATGGGCATTGCTAGGTAAAGAAGAATCACTGGTCTTTGAGGATGTGGCCACCGATAGGTTTGCCATGCTCCCATGGATGGCCCTGCACCTAGACACATGTAGGCAGCACTATCAATGGGTTATCAAAATAATAATAATACTAAAGACCACATGAAGTTAGGAAGGGAAACAGTATTATATGATTGTATTTCATTATACACATGCATGGAATTCTCAAACAATAATAAAAAAGAATAAAATCAATTATCCTGACACACACACCCCCAACAAAAGACATTATGATCCTCATTAGACATTTCCCAGAGAAAAATCAACTACTTGATTATCAGACATTTGAAGTCTGCCAAAAGAAACAGAGATGTATATTCAAGGAGGAACTGGCTTACAGAAAAACAGTGCTCCTATTAGGATTATGTGAAGTTCTTATACTTTGACTAAATTGATTTCATCCAACCAGTCACCGAGCAGCATCTCCATTCCAAATACTGTCTTGGAGATTAAGAAAAGAAGTCTGATGTTTGGTCCCATAAAACAGTCACAATCTTATTTCAAGACCAGCCATTGAAAGACACATTTAGGAATACATGTCTAGATGCAGAATGAAAGCTGTGACATCTGGTCTACTCAGAGAAGGAAGTCATTGCCGTGTGCACACACACTGCAAACATGGACCTCCAATCTGAATTTATTTGGAGGAAGCAATACAGCCTGATACAAGTGAAGCTTTTGTTATCAACTCCATTGTCAATACTTACCCATGAGACACTGGACAGGCACTAGCTCCTCTAGACTGCAGTTTCTGTGTCTGCCATGCATCAGGTCTAGAGAGTATGATAACTGTGCTCTGTAACCATGGGGGGCGGGGGGTATTGAAAGGATTCTTGAGTAATGACTAGAACATGAATAGTTGTAGATTTAATAAGAATAGACTTTAAAGTGAAAGAGAACATTCTGTTTGGATGAGAATAACAAGATAACACTTATCTAGTTGAAGGAAGAAAGTAATGGGAGAAATGGCAATTCTTGTACCAAAATGTCTTCTGACCAAAATATGCATGCCAAACATTTATGCTATAAATGAAAATACAAGCCAGAGAGAATAGAATCTACTGCCATAGTCAGCTAAAGCTTTATGAGTTATTTAATAAATGCTACCCAACAACTACAAAGGTTGTAATCCCCTTATCGTTATCAGTAGCACCACAAGCATCACCATTACCACGATCACTGTTACTATAGCTACTCTGTTGAAAGCACCACTAGGTTAGATTGACAGCCATCATCTCTAATTCTACAGCATTGTTATCTCAGCGACATGCATTGATCTACCTACTAAGCCAGAGATGACAGTTACCCCTTCTTTACATATAAGAAAACTGAGCCTAAGTGAGAGTTAATACCATTTGTTCACAAACACAAGCAACCACTAGATCAGGCATGGTGTGGGTCTGCACATCGCACTGACGTTCCTGTATTCAGAGAAGTTAAGGAAAATGCTAATGAAACTGAGCTGTAAATATCATCCCTCTCACTTGTACATCTTTTCACATGCTTCGACTGAGAACATGGAATCATTGTCCCATTATTATTGTTGGATTGGTAGCCAGAGAAGGTCTGATCCCATGAGATGAGGCAGAGGACCATTGGACAGGCAAAGCAGAAGCAGCCTTTCTATGATGGGATGTAACACGCTTGTCAAAAATATGGCGTGGCTGCGAAGTGCTGAGAAACACCAGCTAATAGGGCACCTGCTGCGTGTTGCAAGATATGATTGCACTTTTGTGGGCAAAGGCTTTAGGCCAACTGTGAATTTAGGAGTAAAAAATATCAGTCTGCAGATAGCTACATTTTCTGAACTGAAAATGTACTGCATATATGCAATGTAGAAAAGACATTGGCAGCTTTCTTTTCAAACACAGCTGCATATTTTGATTGAAGATATCATCTTTGGAAATAAAAGGCAAGAATGATACCAATGCAAGTGTACACACACAATCACACAACCATAAATTCATCTAAACAACAAATATTCACTAGATATCTACCATGCATGGCAAAGAAAAAAAGCTTGCTTCAACTCTTTGGAAGAACTCAATGATTGTTATACATGGCTATGGATGACCATTAAGCAAGATCTTTTTAATCACTGTGTCAGAGTGATGGCAATGAAGTGAAGGAAGTTCAGAAGATCAACTATTTCTGACTAAAGTCATCAGGAAACATTAGGAATGTACACATATACACATACACACAACATGACCAGTAATGTGCAGAGTGGGCAATTTCTAGTAATACACAGAAAGAGACCTCCTGGTGTTATGAAGAGGCCCATGACCGAAGACCTATGGCACCAGCAAGGAGGTGGCCAAGCCACTCACTACCTAACTGACACCAAGAAACTAACCTGAATAGACAAGGCAAAAATGAGGTTCCGCTTTTGAAGCACACGAAAATGAAGTGAAAACAGATTCATACATGATAAATATGTCAGGGAAACAGGAAACACCCTTTCAACCCACATAGTAAGTACCTCCCTGCCTTGCTAGGAACCTCCCAATTTTTTTTGTGAAAAACTCTGAATTTGCCATCATCCTAATGAAGTTGGTACATATCTAAAACCTAACCCTCCCGGTTTCAGAATATTTTATCAGTAAATAATTCCTGACTAGGTAACAAGCATGTGCTATGGTTTTAACACTTCATCTACTCTAGATCTTATTAGCTGTAATTCACACTTGGTTTGCAGGGGAAATGAGATCTACAAACCTAAACTCTAGTGAATTTTTAATGAAATACTTGCTTCAAAATAAAGGAAGTTATTCCATTTTTCCCCCTCAATGAAGAGTCTTGGAACTTATCTTTGAATCTACCCACATACTATTAAGTAATGTATTTATCTTTTCTTCTGAGAGCCTGAGGTGGGGCCAAATACAGTTCAGAAAGCCATTATCTCCACTAAGTGAATAACGCACTGATGTTTATAGATAGAAATTAAGGTTTAAGGCTAAGCAAACACTTTGGAGTCCATAAAAAGTCTCCTAAAATCTGAGGCCTCCAATTTGCCATATTAAGACTTCAATGAAACTGGGCATGGTGGCATATGCCTTTAATCCCAGCACCCTGGAAGCAGAGGCAGGTGGATCTCTGAGTTCAAGGCCAGCCTAGTCTACAGACTGAGTTCCATTCATTGCTGAGGAAGCTTCATCCTCAACTAGACTTGTTGAAATCAGGCTTGACAAAGTTACATTTCAGATGGCACTTCATCACCAATAGCTGACATAATTTTTTTTATGAAAATAAGAAGAAATGTATCTGTTAAGGATTTTGATAATTAAGTTTTATCCACTCTAAGATAGTTCTTAAAATTTCCCCGTAATTCATGGTAAGAATCAGCTATTAATTTTCCAGGTCTAATTCAGAGTCTCTGGTTATAAAACTTTTGCAGCAGAGTGTGGCTATTGAAAAATGAAAAAAAAATAATTTAAATTCAACATACACTTCTCTAAAACTGAACCACTAATGTGAAAATTGTTCCATTTGAAATCTTCTTGTGAAGAAAATCTCACTGTGGCCCTCCTGGAGGGCCCTCGGGAGACTTCTACTCCAACCACCCATCAGGGTCAGTCAGTGAGAGACTTGGTAGCGTTATAAAGCAATGTGAGGATACGTTTGAAGTGTAAATTTCTTGAAAGCAAAACCCTTTTCTATTTACGCCTGTAACCACCATACCTACAAGAGTTCTTAGTAAATATTCCATGTATTCACTGAATGAATAATGACCAGATTGGTAGATCACTCAAACAACAGTCTATTGTTCCCCCAGTCTGTTCTCCCCAGAGCAGCTACCATGGTAACTTGTATCCTAACATGATTCTGCCCTTCACATGGGACTGGCCGGAAGCTGAAAAGGGGTCGAAGCATGCCTAACACTCTGGATGTTCTCATCCTGAGAGAGGCAGGAGTTTGGCTGCTCCCCCACCTTGCCCAGGCAGATCCCAGCAGTTAGGTACAGATGTGCCCAGATGCACATAGCAACACAGGTCTCCAAGGAGGAACTGGTTGCTGCTTATCTGACCACTGAAACATCCCGGCTGGACTTCCTATTTGTAATATTCCTTCTCCTGGCCCCTGAGTATGAAAATGAAGCACCCTGGATGTTCTTACCCCTACCAATGGCATACCACCACATGGACTCAACTGGCCATTCTTCCTAGGGTATAGGAAAGGTTTTGAACCATTGGAACAAGAGAGCTGTTTGATGGACCTCTCTAAGCCAGAACCCCGTGTCACCTCTCTCCCCTTCCCAGAGGCTGTTCGTCTTTACAGTAGTGTATTAGTTATGGTTCTGTTGCTGTGATGAAATACCATGACAAACCAACTTAGGAGAGAAAGGCTTCATTTTGGTTCACAGTTTGGGAGAACAGATGGGAGAATCACGGACGGCAGCAGGGGCGTGAGACACCTAGTTACAGTGTACACAGTGTCAGGAGGCAGGGAGAAGGATGTTTACAAGCCCTCAAGCTCTCAGCTTGTTGTCTCAATTTTATTCATTCCAGGACCCCAGCCCAGAGACTGCTGTTCCCCACATTTATGGTGGGTCTTCTCCCCTAAAGTAACCTAGTAGAGATGATCCTTCACACCTGCCCAGAGGCATATTGACTCTATAACCTATCAGGCTGACAATCAATATCAGCCAACACAAGCAGTTACAATTCTCTGGCATGTTAAACATTTGTGCGTTCATCTTCTGCTTCCCACTGTGAAATGTGTGATGAAGCAATGTTTTGTTTACTAGTGGGTCCTTAGTGCTTGAACAATGCTTGTAGTGGAGACACCACATGTAAATATTTGGTGAGTGATTAACTCCATCCCTCCTCAAGTTCACTGTGATAGTCTTGAAAACTCTGTAGAGATCTATCTTTTAGTCACTAAGCATTTGGTACTGCTTTCAGAACTGAGATCAGTCTTAGGGTAGGAAAGGGTGAGGAAAGAGAAAAGAGGGGAGGGCAAGAGAGAAGAGAAGAGAGAATTCGTTTCTCACATCAAGGATCTGGAAATTCATTCTGAATCCGAGTATCTTCAAGACCCAACTTTGCAGGATCAATACTACTTTTAAGGTCCCACAGGGATAAGACCTAAATCTCTAACTACAAACAGCATACCTCTATGGTAGCCCTGCTATACTGTAAAAATCTTCTCACACATATGATACTTAAAAGGAAAGACAAAAAAAAAAAAAAGGGTTGATTTGGAGGTCAAAGCTCTTATGGTTATTTTGTTGTCATTTAATTTAATCTTTTAGTGGTTTTTAATACCATAAGAGGGCTGGGTGAACTTGTGAAGGCAATACAGACTCCATCTAAGGGGAGGGTCACCATCTCAGACCACCTGCTGTACTCAGTTCCAGGAAGGACCTCAGGAATGTGCCATGACAACTCAAACAGTTACAGGGAAGTATATTCCTGCAGACATTGTGTCTGTGGTTTAGGGCCCTTGAAGATACCTAGATAATCCTGCGGAGGAGGCCAGATAATTCTGCTCAGCAATTTGTGATTCCCTGCCAAAAAGTCCAACCCAATAGCTTCAAATGGGGTTTCACACCAAAAGTCTAGACCAATAGTTCCAAAAAAATCACCTTGCCCCATATCCCTTCTACCCAATCCCAAGTTGCCAAAGCATATAATTCCCAGCTTAGGGTTTTTTCCCTGTAAAAACTCTCTACCCCTGGGCCTGCCATGGCCGCTCCATTTCCCTCCATCTGCCTGGCGGTGGCCCAGTTTTGAACCTAACAATAAAAAGACCCTTATGTGCTTGCATCAAAAACTGGCTCCTTGGTGGTCTCTGGGGGTTTTGCGAAACAGGTACAACAAACTGTCACTCAGTCTATCTTGGAGGTTTGGGGGGCTGTTATGATAGGGTTGAGGGGCACACATCACAGACTCCTCCAGTGTGGCTTTGTGTACCTTTCTCAGAAGCTCAGCACCACACACCCACAAGCCTATGTGAGAGATGGAGAGGAGGGCAGCCTAGAGGTTCGGCTGAGACATCATGGCAGCTTCATTCCTAGACCCTGTTCCATTGCAGGTAGATATGAGGCAGAAAGAAAAACACTGGCCCATCTCCTTCTTGTGTGATTTCCTTTCATTTTGTCTTAGAACAGTTCGTTCAACCTCTGTTATGTGTTGGACTGTGGTCACCCCTCTGGGTAGGTCCGAATCCCTTGGCGTGGATGCTCCTGGAAAGATACGGTGTCGATATCATTCGACAGCTCTGCCTACAGTAACTTAGTTCTAGGTGCTTCCTCTGCAGGGTTCCTCACAAAGGACAGTCTAGGGTAAGGACTGCCCCAATAGCCTAGGTTTTCCAACCATGTTAGTCCTGAGACTTGGGCTTTCTGGTTTTGTTTTCCCAATTACAGATGTTTAATTTATTCTCATATTTTATTTGTTTTGTTTGATAATAAAATCTTTTTTTCATTGTCCTCAACAAAGTCTCATACAGAACCTAAGTATATAAACTGTAATGTTCTATTAACAATTAATGCGTTATGCACACTTAGAGTTGTTCCGTGTGTTATAGTAAACGTGAGCTGTGATCGCAGTGCCATTATTTTGAAGAGCCACAGAACTTCGGTCCTGATGTGGATGTTGGTTGTCCTGTTATATAGCATCTGTACTTGCTCTTTAGAAATTATTTTTAAATGGATCCAGTTCTGTAATTCTGAGTTTAAAGATGAAAAAGAAAGACATAGAGCCACAAAAAAATAAGCTAGAAGCTTCTAATCTATGGCTCATTTGTAGGTCTAAGTAGGGTGGAGGTTGCAAACTCATCATTCTCCATCTAGAGTAGGGAGCCAAATTCGGTTTAGTTTACTCTGTGTAGTCTTTTTTTTTTTTTTTTTAACTAATTGTCCCAGTTTGGAAACTGAATGGTGTTTTACATAAAAACTTGGATGTCTGTCTTCTATTGAAATTTCCAAGGCTTTGACAATTCTGGAATCATGTTCTGACCCAGAAATGACTTTATGGGTTTGCTTTTCCAGCTTTCTGCCCTGTAGCATTTAAGTTGCTTCTCAACTTATGCGACCAGAGGCAGTGAGAAGCTGTGTTTCGTTCTCTCTGTCTCTGGTCCCTCACCCTACTCCAAGTCATCAGCAAGCTCTTCATGTCACCATAGCAACCCACCTACCTATTCCCCCTTCTTGGGCCCTTGTGCAAGTCCTGGTTGGATTGGTTCTTGGGTCCATTTCTTGATTTTGACTGGTTGCCACAGTCTGCATGTAGCTGGGTTCACCCAGTGGGAAGCACAAACAAGACTGAAGGTGGGATGCAGGAGAAGGTGTGCATCCCTTCCTCGTTGCTTTATCCTATTCTCCTAACAGGCTCATGTCCACCAGAGTGCATTTGCATCACTCAGGGGCCTAACAGCAAAACGTTTATATATTGAGAAGGATAACCCAAGGCAGAATTATTTATAAAGGAACTATAAAGAGGCCTGGATATAAAGGAACTTCAGAACACAGTGCTTAGAATCCCACACAGATAAAAAGAGTCCACACATAGTAATCCATTTGAGCCTGACAGCTTCCAGGCACCTTCAGGCAAGGGATGCAGACAACTGTGAGTAACTGCATTGAGAAGGAACCAGGGAACTGGAACACTTGACATTGTTTGCTGCCATTTGTACATGGTTTCACATGAAAACATTGGTATATCAGGCGTTGCTTCTTTATTGAGGCGTTGGAATATTGTGTGTATTATAATCATACAGCAGCAACTACAACCACTACTAACCACAGCCTTCTGGCTACAACCAAAATTGTCTCCACTGACTGTCTCAAATGTGTCCAGGGCAGGGGGTACAAGGATGAGGGTGAATGATTTCTCAATGAGACCCATTCACTTGGGCTCTTCCATTGTGCCAGGTACCATCTCAGCAATGGGGAAAGAGAAAGAGCAAGTCCCTGGTGTAAAAAGCTTCTGTGATTGCAAGGACAGGATGCACACACATTTAAGTAGAGAGGTTTGTATATTCAGGGCAAAGAGGGTAGGACATACAAGAGCTCTTGGTGTACTCAAAACACAAGCGAAGAGACCTGTGAGGGTGAAGAACTGTAAGAAATGAGGCTTGCAGGGCATGTAGAGGCATCATAGGGTTTCAGAGTTTACTTTGATAACCAAAGTCATAGTGAGCAGAGCCAGAGGCTGAAGGGCTGCTTTAGGAACAGGGAATAAGTAGAGATCAGAGTCTAGGGGTAAACCATGAAGCAGGGGGAGTCCACAGTACATCAGCTGAAGCAGGAAGTGACAGTGAGAGAAGAATAAAGGCGAATAAATGAGAGGGGGTTACATTCAGAAGTACGGGTCGCTCTCCATAGTCGCAGCTTCTGAGTCCCAGTCCTACCCAAGCAGGAACGGATCGTTTTAAAAAGCTGTACCTGTATTGAACATGCACAGTCTTTCCCGTCACTATTCCCCAACCAGCACAAAGTAACAACGCTCAGCGTTTGCACGGTACTAGGTGTGACAGGGAACCTAGTACTGCTTGAAACATTGAAAGGAAGGGTGTGCTTAGGTGACAGGCAAACTTCGTGGGACTATTTTATACAAGAGACTCGAGATCTACAGTTTCACACCCAAAGACAATGACAGTGTTTTGAATTTGGAAATACAGATTTGCTGGTAGTAAGAGTAGATACACAGGATGAACTTACGATTTTACTTGTGAATATTTCATGAAAAAAATTGTAGCAATCTTTGAATTTTTAGTAGATTAAGAAATTAAGTAATATATAACCCACATTTTAAAAAAACTAGTTTTAATATTTTCCACTTAAAAGAAAGAAAAATGAATTTTTAAATAATCATATTAAAATATTTCCTAAAACATAGACCATTCTTGGGTATAGCATCATATGAACAATTAGAAAGATAGAAAAATATTCATACTTTGCATTTCATCAACTATCCATTGGCAGTATCTTTCCCAATTTTAGAGAAAAAACTTTTAATGTGATAAAACAATTACTTTCATAACTAACAAATACAGGTATTGTCAAGTTATTGATTAACTACTGGGAAATAAATGGCAAAAACCCATTTGTTATGATCATCTTAATTAGCCAACTATTACTTGCGATCATCACTATCATTGCTTATCTAATTGCCACTGTGAATCTGCCATTCTAAAATTCAGTGTGGCACACTCAGAAACCATGTACATAAAGTCTTCCGAAGGATTTCTTCACGCCTAGTAAAATTCCAAAAGTTCCCTCTGAGTGGCATCTTCTGTTCTTTCCCTGACTTCACCAGTTGCTAACACTTCCTGCACACCCTATCCTTTTCTTTAGATGGTGAACTGTTTCACCTTTGTAACTAAAGTCTTTTAGACCTATTTTTATTTTATTTGAGAGCGTGTGTGTGTGTGTGTGTGTGTGTGTGTGTGTGTGTGTGTGTGTGTGTATGGCACATGTGTGAGGGAAGTTCCCATAGAGGCCAGAAGAGGGTGTCAGATCCTCTGAAGCTGGAGTTACATGCAGTTCTGATCCTTCCGACTCAGGTATTGGGACCTGAACTTGGGTCTTCAGGAAGAGCATATGCTGCTATTAACCTCTAAGCTGCCTCACAGCCCTACCCTCTGCAATTGAATCAGAAGTCTCTAATATGAATGAATTGATAGAGAATCATTTTTGAGCATCTTGGCTTTTATGAGTTGCTGCTTAAGAATTTTTCAATGAGGAAACTAAATCAAAGATTTAAATTTACATAATGAATGAAATAAACTTCTTAGAGGGGTAAATTAAGACACAATCCTTAAATACAAAAATGAAGCCATGTTTAAAAAAAAGGATAATATACAAAGTATCTTTCTCATGCAACCTTAATACCAGCAACCACGTATCGAATGGTAATAAATAATGAAAGCTACACTCGTTGTTCTGACTTACTTCTTGGTGCTTTGATAAAGACCAGCAACCAAAAGCAACCGGATAGAGGAAAGAGTTATTTGGTTTACAGGTTACAATCTATCATCAAGGAAAGCCAAGGCAGGAACTCATGGAAGAAAGCTTACTGGCTTGCTCCTTCTGGTTTGCTCAGCTATCTTTTATACACAGCCAGGGTCCACTTGCCTAAGGATTGCTCTGCCCAGTGGGCTGGGTCCTCCTACACCAATTAGGCCAACCTGTCCTAGGTAATTCCTTAGTTGAGGTTCCCTCTTTCCGGATGACACTGGATTGTGTCAAGTTGTTTCCAACGGAAGCATATCTATGAAATGTAGTCAACATAAGAACTCATTCAGCTCCGGCTACAAAAGTACTTAAGGCACAAAGTAAACGCACAATAGATATTTGTCAAATGAATAAATGAACAAATGAACTAATGCTATTGCCTACCATGAACATTTTTATGCCTAAGTTTGATGATAGTTGTGCAGCTGAGTAGAAATACAGTTGGATCAAGGGTCTGATATAATGGCAATCCACCGAGGGGAGGGGACCCAGCCAGGCCAGTCTAGCCAGAGTCTTCTGGGTTGTCAGTGTGGCACTCCTTCCCCGAATCCTGGGTATGAGCAAAGAACCCTCAGGAGTGAAAGGTCAGAGACAAAGGACAAAACCCAAAATAAAGCACAAAGCCAAATTTGTTGCTTATTAAGGGAAGCTGTGCTGCCAATGTCAAAGTCCCCAAGCAAACAGACTCCTGAAGTGGCGTAAGCCTTCTACAAAGCATGGAGTTCAACGGCCAGCAGATGTACTGCAGTAGAAGGGACTTGGCACTAGCTGTGGAGGCACACTCAGTCACTGTAAGAGCTTGTTCTTTCAAGAACATGTTCACTGGTGTGAGTCTAAGTGACTTTCATAATGAAAAACTGTCACCAATGGGATAGCTTGGAGGACATACAGTCACTGACGAGAGTTCTCACTGTTGAATGTGTTTGGGTGGTCATGTTTTACCTTAGGTATAGAAACAGCGTTAGCTGATTAAACTGGTCTAATACAAGTCCCAATGGCTTACTGTTTCTGTGACTAAAAACCAATTGGTTTTCAACTAAGGGTCTAGAAACTTATTCTCAAACCTCCTGTGATGGCTGGAATTAATTTCAACTGGAGAGAATCATCTAGGAAACAAAAATTGGGTAGGTCTACAAGGGAGGTTTTTTTTCTTCTTATTCTACTTATCGACCACAGATTCCCCTCCTATCCCTTCTCCCGCTCCCCCCAGCTTCCCCCTCAACCCACCCTCCATCCCCTCCTCCGAAAAGGTAAGGGCTCCCATGGGGAGTCAGCAAAGCCTAGTATATTCAGTTGAGGCAGGTCCAAGCCCCTCCCCTTGCATCAAAGCTGATCAAGGCATCCCACCATAGGTAATGGGCTCTAGAAAGCCAGCTCATGCACCAGGTATAGATCCTGATCCCACTGCCAGGTGCCCCTCAAACAGACCAAGCTATACAACTGTCTCCCATATGCAGAGGGCCTAGTCCAGTCCACAGCTGTTGGTCTAAAGTTTATGAGTTCCTATGAACGTGGTTCAGTTGTCTCTGTAGATTTCTCCATCATGATCTTGACTCCCTTTGCTCATATAATCCCTCTTCCCTCTCTTCAAATGGACTCCCAGAGCTCAGCCTGGTGCTTGGCTGTGAATCTCTTTATCTATTTCCCTCAGTTACTGGATGAAGGTTCTATGATGATAACCAGGGTAGTCACCAATCTGATTACTGAGGTAGGCCAGTTCAGGCACCCTCTCCACTATTGCTAGTAGTCTAAACTGGGGTCATCCTTGTGGATTCCTGGGGATTTCCCTAGCACCACATTTCTCCTAACCCCATAATGTCTCCCTCTATCAAGATATCTCTTTCATTGCTCTCCAACACCATCCCATTCCCTCATGTTCTCATCCCCCATCCCCTACCCTCTATTACCCCCCTCACTCCCAGTCTACTCATGGACATCTCCTCTGTTTCCCTTTCCCAGAATGATCCTACAGCTGAGTAATACTCCATTGTGTATATGCACATTTCCTGAATAAACTCCACTGACTAAAGAATTAAGGACAACAATTGACAAGTGGGGCTTCATAAAATATATACAGCTTCTGCACAGCTAAAGAAACAATCAGTCAGATGAAGAGGAGGCCCACAGAATGGGAGAGAATCTTTGCCACCTATATATCTGACAGAGGATTACTATCTAGAATATACAAAGAACCCAAAAAACAAGGAGTCAAAAAATAAAATGACTCAATTGTAAAATGGGCCTAAGACCTGAATAGAGAGTTCTCAAAAGAAAGAAAATAATGGCTAAGAAATGTCTCAAAATGTGTTCATGGTCCCTAGCAATTAGAAAAATGCAATTCAAAACAACTTTGAGATTTCATCTTACCCTAGTCAGAATGGCAGAGTTCAACAAAACAACTGACAGCAAATGCTGGAGAGGGTGCAGAGAGAAAAGAGAGCCCTCATTCACTGTTGCTGGGATTGGAGAGGATGCAGAGGGAAAAGAGAGCCCTCATTCACTGTTGGTGGGATTGGAGA
>CABHPR010131813.1:23644-54330 GCA_902168415.1 Peromyscus melanophrys
TGCAGAGGGAAAAGAGAGCCCTCATTCACTGTTGGTGGGATTGGAGAGGGTGCAGAGGGAAAAGAGAATGCTCATTCACTGTTGGTAGGATTGCAAACTGGTGCAGCCACTGCAGAAATCAGTGTGAAGAAGTCTTTAAAATCTAAAAATAAATCTGCCACAAGACCCAGCTATAGTTTCCTTGGCCTTTGGCATATGCCCAAAGGACTAAACATCCTACTCCACAGATAACTCGTTCAGCCGTGTTCACTGCTTCTCTAGTCACAATAGCTAGGAAATGGAAACAACCCAAATGCCCTTCAACTGATGAATGGATCATGAAAATGTGGTGCATGTACGTGATGGAATACTATTCATCTGTAAAGAAAAATGAAATCACAAAATTTGAAAGTAAATGGATGAAACTAGGAAAGATCATAGTGAGTGAGGTAACCCAGACCCAGAAAGGCAAACATTGCATGTTCTATCTTGTTTGAGTTCCAAATAGTCAGATATAGGTGTAGTCCCCACCCATCATTAAGGAAACTTAAATAAATGAAAACCATGACAGAAAACCCCAACCAATGAAAATACAGAGTTGTGGAATCCAGTATCATTGGCTACCTCTACAATACAACTCCCACACTTAAGACTCAGGGATCATTGCTGAAGAGGGGACAGAAAGATTATAAGAACCAGAGGACCAAGGAGTTGGCTGGGAGACTGTGTCATATAACTTTTTATTACATGCCAGACATCATGTGTTGAAAACAGAGACAGAGGATGGCATCCATGCATACATGTAGACAGACTTCTTCAGCCAGTGCTTTCCAGCAACGAAGCATGTAATGTTCTCAAAGACAAAATGTTAATTCCTCAGAGTTCAGCACTACAGAGGTTAATATAACCATTTCATATTGGAATCTTGTTTCATTCTGGGTGAAATGTTCTAAGATAGAAATGCTTCATTGTACTGTTGGTGAGGTCAAGTCACCCTATAATAACGTGGTGATTTGAAAAGGAATGCCCCCTCCCATAGACTCGTGTGTTTGAATGCTTGACCCATAGGGAGTGGCACTATTAGGTGAGGCCTTGTTGGAGAAAGTGTGTCACTGTGGGGGTGGGCTTTGAGGTCTCATATATGCTCAAGCCACACTCAGTGTGTCACACAGCTTCCTTCTGCTGCCTGTGGATCTACATGTGAAACTCTCAGCTCCTTCTCCAGTACTATGTCTGCCTGCATGCCGCCATGCTTCTCATCATGATAATTATGGATTAAACCTCTGAAACTATAAGCCATCCCCAATTAAATGTTTTCCTTTATAAGAGTTGCCGTGGCCATGACCTCTCTTTACAGCAGCAGAAACCCTAACTAAGACAAATAATAAGCACTCTAAAACCCTGGGGGCTCACAACAAGGAAGATTAATTTTAGCTAAGGTGCGCCTTAGCTGTGCTGTTTGACGTCTTAGTTTTGAGAACCAAGCTAAGCAGTAACACCTACTCAGTACAGGTTGTTCTAGCGGCAGAGGAGCAGGAGCAAACAAAACTCAGGTGGTAACTTGAAGGCTATGTATCAAGCATGGCATGAGTGCTGGACTGATGGCTCTGGAAGCAGATGTTGGAAGAGTTTAGAGGGCGGCAGCTTTCCACAGTGGAAACCGATCTTCAGGAACCTGACAGGTGAAGGCCATCTCTAGAGGGCACTCCCCACATGGTACCAAGCCCTTCTTTACAGAGTAAGTGGAACATCTCTAAAACCATGGCCATGAATCCACTCTTGCCCACATTCTTATGACCAGAGCACGTCACATGACTGAGCCAGCTCCCAAAGGGACAGAATGAAGACTGGAGGGTGGAGTTTAGGGCAAACCCTGGAGAAGGAGCCGTATAGGGAAGAGCTGATCCAGAAGAGCAGCAAAGGATGAGGAAAACAAACGCACTGTATGCAGTGTCCAAAAGCCAAAAGCCTATGTCATTAAGTCAGACTTCCTTGTCTTCTAACTTAGACCAGGACATTAAGTGACTGGCCCAAATGATGTATGAAATTCTTAACAGCATACTTCGCACACTGCTGGCAATCAAAGTTTACTGGATGACAAAATCCCAGACATAACTAATGAAATTACTGATGTTTATTTGCTCAAAAAGCCCATAAACGAGCCCAGCTGTGCCTCCTGTGTGGGCGTACCCCTTTGTGCACATTTGGGTCCCAATTTTGGAGCCACTGCTCATCCTACACCTACTTTCAGCTGCTGTTCTCTTCATCTCTGAGGAGTGATTATCATTCTTGAAAAATTTCGTGGGTCTTTGCAAGGGTTAAGCATTCCATGCTGAACCTAAATGCATAATTTAATCCCAACCACTGATATGCCTAGTTGTAATAATGAGTGTGTAGAGCACTTATAACATTATTTTAACTCTGATATCCTAAACTGCTTTTTCAAAGATATTTGTTAAATTAATAAATTTAATACATTTACATGAGAAAAATTGTCCCTTTCCTAAATGAACCTAAACTCCACACAGAAGAGGCTAATTCTTAACCTTGTGAATCTTTTAAGACTAATAATTTTATTCATGATAAAGTTCCTTAAATTAGTAGACGATAATAATATAAGATTATAAGACAATCCTATTAAGTGATTATAAATGGAAACTACACTAATACCAGACCTTAGCTATTCCACTTTGCTCTCTCTTCTGCAGATCACAGGAGTTTACATTAACTGCATATTCAAGTTTCTTTGTTGTCTGACTTACTAAGTTTTAACATACTCCATTCTATTGCATTGAAACTCCAAAGGATACACTAATAGTGGAGCACACGCAACAGATCTTAACTTGTAATCTTCCATGTAAACACACAGAGCAAACCTATTTTCAACAGCTCTTCTGCTTGCTTTTGAAAAGAGCCTAAAAACCCTTCAGCAAGAGGCAGGTCCTTTATTCTACAGTTACAGCAGCAAGAGGACCAGAAGCACAAAGAACTGGTGCAGTTTCACTAAGATGACATGGGAGTGTCGAATGCAAGATGTTGTCTGCGAGCAGAGAAAGATTGCATATGAGTGTGAGCTCTTTCAAAAGAGTGGGGTAAAAGAGACAACTCTACTTGGGACGTGGTTCTGCCTAACTTATTACATAGCCTATGGGAAATTACTAGATATCACCCCCCGCCAAGAGACCTCCGAAGATTTGTTTAGTGAGAGTAATCCTTCCTTTGTCCCAAAGTGAAACCTTTGTCTCCGATAGTCCCATTGCTTATCGCCTTACCTTTACAAGATAGAGATAGTCCATACAACCCCTTTTAATTACACAGTTTCAGTTCAGTCCAGGGACTGTAACACAATGAAGTCATTAACACTTCCACCTTCACTTCAAGGTAAGACGTGTCTTCCTCCTTCACCAGTAGAGAACTGGCTCAACATCACTGGACTTCAAGGAAAGGGGTGCAGGCCTCTGCGCCCCGTCTCTAAGTCCCCCTCCCCCTCGGTTTCAATCACAGCAAAGGAAGCAGGTAAAGAGAAGAACAGGACATTGCCTGTTTGTTTGGACAGCAGTTATCCCGGGGCCCACTGCCTCTTTAAGGCTGGCTCTTTCTTTCCTGGGCAATTGTGGGCTCTGTGGAGCTTCTTTGACAGAGACAAATGCATTGTTTTGGACTCACAACTCACAACCCTCCTCCCAAGACCTTAGCCAGCATGCATGATCCACTCTACACAGACCCTCTCCATAGGAGCCCTGTTGCCCTCCAACAGCTCCTGTGGTCTATGAAGGGCGTTGGACAGCACTCTGTTGACTCTCTACCCTCTGTCAGTATCCAGCCATGAATTCATTATCATCACCAGCTCTCTGAGGACAAGTCAACCACAGCACAGGCACGTCTGTCCTGAGGATGCTCTCCTGTATCTCCTACAGCTTCCTTGCTCACACAGGCAACACTGTCCTGAGGATGCTCTCTTGCATCTCCTACAGCTTCCTCACTCACACAGCTACAGCTTCAGCAAACACTTTGAAGCTTTTCTAAGTAGTCACATGGAAACTCTCTACCCTAGGCCAAAGTAGAGAGAGCTTCTGCCCCAAGTCATCTGAGAATGTGAACCTAAAAACTAATTCTTCTCAAAAAAATTTTTTAATTAGTTCTCTAACCAAGAATGATAGTTCATACCTATAATCCCAGCACTTGGGAGTCTGAACCAAGAGGATGTTGGTTCAGCCTAGCTTAGGCTACATGATAAGACTATTTAAGAAAAAAAAATCACACCCAACCAAGTAAATTCTTTTGTCTCTCTACATTCCAACTCCTTTCAAGTCCTTCTAATAACAAAAATATTGTGATTCCACTTTTCTTTTAGTCTTTTAAAATTCTGCATTATTTCAGCCTCTCATTTTTAATGAGTAGAATTTATTGCAGTGATTTTCAATTATATCCAACCAAACACATTGCTTTAATAACATCTTTTTACCACACTCCTCTGCTACCATGCAGTGAAATTCATAGATAATCCAATGAACTTGCATATATAATTTCAAAGAATCAATACACTGCTACAACCACAAAATAAGAGAAAATACATTTTTATGAATACGGCAACAGCATGCATTTCTGTATTTACATGCTCAGGCGTGACTCCAGAGAGAAGAAAAAGAAGCTAAGTGCTTATCCTTATTTAAAATGATTACCTTTAGATTTAAAGAAAAGCAATATTCAATTCAATATCACCAACCAATGTGTATGTTTCATATTTTAAAATAAGGCATTAAGGACAGAGTGGGAGTTACTGTAACAGCAACAGCTATAAACACAGAGTCATTCTTCTGAACTGGCAAGCATCCCAGGGTCCACAGGTGATGATGCCTTTAGTAATCTATTTGGCGACCTTGACCAACTCTTAGTAACTCTTCACACAAAAGTAGTCAATGTACATCGTGTGTCCTTCTCACACAGCTACTACACTCAGCAAATGTGTCATTCTGCATCACAGGTGCCACTTGTGGGATATGTGAAAGTCCTGTAGAACTCAGGGCAAGTTTTCTAATGTGTGGCCTTTACCAGCATGGTGTAGCATCTGGCTTCCCTGGTCCCACCATTCAGGGCCAGTTGAACACCTATCACTGTAACATCCAAAAAAGACCAAAAACGAAAAGAAATACCTCTGAGATTATCCATTTGGTGAACGTCCCGGTCTCCTCCGAAGCGTGAAGTACTCAACTGTTGCTCACGTTGCCTCAGCCAGAACAGAAACACATTACCTTGATGGAAGGACAAGGAGAATAAGACCCTTTTGAAAAGAACAAAGGGCAAAAATTAAACATCTTCCTTCAGGGCACAGCTTTTCTGCAGTTAGTACATCCTGACTAACCGATGCTGTCAAAGGCTTAAGGCTGGAGCTAGATGCTCAGTAATATGCGCTTAACAATTCTAGGTTTCCTACCTGAATTCCAAAAGGTGGAAGATGATACTAGGCTGAGAAAAAAAAAAGGCACCTTACAAAAGAAAAATACAAATGATGCTTTTGTGTTTCTTACAACATAAAGTGACCAAAGTCACTGTGTCTATGTGGATAATACCTGTGCTGTTGATTTTCCAATGTTAAAATTCTCCAAATTTATATTTTCCAAATGTAAGTTTTTATGATAAAATGCCTAGGTGGGCCTTTAAAGTTAAAGGCAGCTTTATAAATATAGGTAACTCTTGTTAGTACAGAAATTACATGCATATTTATATACATACATTCATACATATCCCTTTATATATGTGCTTTATGCTATTGGTTCCCATTCAGGAAAAAAAGTACAAATAATAAATGACATAAGTGACATCCTGTAGGTAAATATGGCCAAGCACCTTGGCAGTGCATCTTGAGAAAAGCAAGCGTATGTGTTCCCTTAAGTTTGTTCCTCTCGCCCTCAGCTTCTGTGAAACACTCTTCACGTTGTGTTGCAGATAAGCAGGTAAATGCTGAGGTCTTGTATAAATCTGTGGCAGAGTTGAAGCAGTTAAAACTGTCTCCTGTGGAGTGAGCACTGAGCCTTCAACTTCCCCAAACTCCGGGGAAATCATCTCTTCTCCTCATTCCTTCTGGACTCAATGAGTCTAACAGTTCAGTTCTATTACCCTAGAGTACTGTATAGCCCAGAACAGCCTGGAGTGCATGAACAGCCAGTGTTATTTATATGTGTGTTAAGATCCTTAGAGCTGCTCCCCACTCTATGCCACCCAACATTTAGCAGTTTCTAAAACACTTACTACTGGAAAATCAAACTCATGTTCTTCTGTCCATCTGGATGTCATCTTCTGCATCTTCCTGTAGGAGGTGAGATCTTGGAGCCTCTGCCACACAACAACAAAGAGCTTACATTGTTTTGTCCACCTAAGGTACTAGTGCATCATGTTTGAAAATGATAGAATGATAGTTAAGATCTTTTATCAGATAGAAAAGCCTACATACAAGTCAGCTATGAAACTGAGGAAGATAAAGCTAGAGATTCATAATTTATATTCAATCCTATCTGTCTATTTAACAGCCTCTTCCTTAAGTGTGCTCAAGGTTAGTGGCTAAAATTATTCTTGAATTTCTTAAAGTAACTGATCATCATACTGAGAGGCTCTACAAATATTGTCATAAATCATCATTCTGATCATAATAAAAAGCTTTGCTTAAAATGATATCCTTTAAGGTAAGAGCAAATATAAGCAAAACCCATGACTATGACTTGATTGGCATTCTGGTCATATAAACCAGAGTAACTCAGTCTTTAGTCATGACTAAAGACTGTATCTGCATAGGACTTGTGTAACATTCCTATCAGTGAAGAATAACAGCATTATCTGAATAATTATCTAATTATTTTTCTCTGCAGTCCCCACTGTAATAGCCACTACATTATCTAGCCAAGTTGTGAGCAGGAAAAGAACAGAGACCTGATTCCCTGGCATGGAGAGACAAGGGTCAGGCTGCTTCTTGAAGAAGTGAACACTACAGCCGATGACACTCAAGGAAGACATGTCTCTTGGGACCATCGCACATGAAAGTCTTTCATCAACATGAGATTAGATTGGATGATGCTTAAAAATTAATATGCAACAAGATGCATGTTGCTTGTTTAACACGAGGAGAGTTTCAATCCTGTAGCACAAAAGCATTGAGAGCAGTTATATAGGTGACATCTTTTGACTTTCCCAAAACAACAACACCTTGTCATAATCCCATAGTTACCCAAGTCCAGCTCTGGAATCCAGGAGCAAGGGTTAGCAGTCCATTCAATACTCCCATCATAGTGGCGGTGTCACAGCTGGGGACCAGCCCAGACCTGATTGCTTTGGATCAATAAGCTCAATCATAAGATTCCCCCACCCCCATCAGGAACTCTTCACTTTGGAAGCACCTCTCACATTATGTGGGTGTTATCATTCGGTAAGCCAGCAGCTCTACCACGCCAGCTAAAATGTTGGAAAATAAAGGCAATCAAGATAGTGTTGAATAGCAAAGAAGACTCTGGGTATGCTGAGTACTGAATCAAAGCTTGCACACTCGGTTATGTAAGGCATCAGAGTGATGCTGTTCTTCCTGTTAAAGACTTTTTTGAGTAGAATACTTACAAACCTTCCCCTAACCAAAGGGGTGGAGGGATGGAAGGAAGAAACACTAACAGATAAAATGATTATATTTCACTAGTATATCCTCAGGCGGTATTAATCACACACTGAGCACTCCATACCTGATAAATGAGCATGAACGCTACAAACCACAGGAAGGGATTTGGATTGCTTTGGAAGATGGTGAAGAAAAATAAGAGTCATTTTTATGGGATCTGTATGTGTTTGTGTGTGTGCGTGTGTCTGTGTGTGTGTGTGTGTGGTGTTGTATTTGTATGTGTGGTGTGTGTGGGATTGTGTGGGAGTATGGTGTGGGAGTGTGTACGTGGGAGTGTGGTGTGTGTGGTGTATGTATGTCTATTTGTGTGTGTGTCTGTCTGTCTGTCTGTCTGTCTGCTTTTTCTTTGTTTTTTGTTTGTTTCTTGTAAACAAGGGCTTTTCTCTGTCCCACACCATTCCACAGCTGCTTCCAAATAATCACTCAGAGGATTATATTAATTACAAATGCTTGGTCGATGGGTCAGGCTTATTACTAGCTAGGTCTTATATTTAAATTAAACCATATTTCTTATCTATGCCCTGCCATATGGTTCACGGCTTGTTATCTCATTTTCTATATGCTTTGCTTCCTCAGTGGCTGGCTGTTGTCTCTCAACTCCACCCTTCTTCATGTCCCCCTTTAGTTTGAATGTACTGCCTAACCTTATTCTCTGCCTAGCTATTGGCCAAAACAGCTTTATTTATCAACCAATGAGAGCAACACATATTCACAGCATACAGAAAGACCACCCCACAGCAGTTTCTGCTTTCTTAAAATTCTGGTTTGTTTGTGGTTTTTAATTTGCCTGTTTCTTTTCTAAAGAAAGAGAAAAAGAAGGTGTGGATTGGATGGGTGGTGAGTTGGGAATGGTCTGGAAGGAGATGAGGGAGGGGAAATCGTGATCAAAATATATAGAAAAATGAATTTTCAATTAAAAATTAAAATCTTTTAAAAATAAAAATGCAAGAATCATGAAAAAATGTAGAAAATTTATACTATACAAAGCAGGCAACTCATTCCAAATAATACAAAGCTTTTTATATTAATATATGAAATTCTTTGCATTGATCATTTTTGCTCAATCTTGCTATAAACCAGAAAATACTCTACAAAATAAAGTCTACTTGAAAATGTAAAGAGAGGATGTGTTTGGCGATTGAGCTGAAGAGGAGACTAAGTAGGATGCAGGAGAAATCTCTAGGAGCTGCTATGAGTGTTTAACTGAAAAGACAAAAACAAAGAGAATAGTCAAGAATTCTGCTTTGTGCACATAGATTTTCCTAGACAAGAAATAGTCTGACCTTCTAATGACGGTTCCTCAAGGCTTCCACAGTTACACTTGGACCTGTGGGCGTGCATTTTACACAGAGTAGCCATAAGCAGAACCTGTTGCCAGGGTCATGAGGGCTACCTGCATGGATTTAAACTCTGTATGTAGAAACCCAATTTAAATGTGGTGACAAAAATAGGTATCCACTGACCTTTTATCAAACGGAAAACAAGGAACTCTTTCTTTCGAGCACAATATTAGTGATAAATCTAAGGTCATTTCAGTTTGAAGTACTTACTGGTTCCATATAGTATGCTGATATTTACTTCAGTAAATATAATTCAAACTTTGGCTACCTAACTTCATTTCTTACAGATTCCTCTTCTATTTCCAATCAATGATTAGGCTCTTTGAAAATTATTTCTTTTATTTTTGAGACTAAAATTAGATCATTTCTCCAACTTCCCCCTCCTCCCTCCCAACCCTCTCATCTACCCCTTCCTTACTCTCTTTCAAATTCACAGCCTCTTTTTTTCATTAATTGTTATTATATGCATATATGTCTGTGGATATACATGTGTATTCCTCAATTCAACCTACTCCATCTTATAATATTATTTGTATATGTGTTTTCAGGACTCTGTCTGCTGCAAAGAAAAATTTTCTTGAGAGGTAAGATCTACACTGACCTGCGGGGATAAGGACAAACATTTAGAATGTAGTTAAGGGTTATGCTGGTGTAAGTAGAGTGGCAGTTGCAGATTCTCCTCCACGATCCATGACTTCGCTAGCCCTGGGTTGTTGGCTGGGTTTCTAGTGGCAGACATGATGTCCTTCGTGTTGAGTGGGTCTTAGGTCCAATTAGAAAGTTGTTAGTTATGGCCAAGACATGCCTGTCCCCATCACACCACTTTTAAATCAGTCCTTGGCAGGAGTCATTCAGTTAGCTCCAGCTCAGGGCTCTTTGGACCCTGCATCTGAAATGCATGGTGTCTTCAGCAACGGGGTCTTACCTGCCACCTCTACTATCGCTCAGTTCTGTTCTCTTCCATAAATTCAGGAAAATATTTATGATCACATGTGAAGCACCGCTTCTACCAGAAACACTAATGGCAAATGTTCACACATGATTTTTACATACTGCCATCCTAAGTTTGGTTCTACAAACTACATCTATTTTTTTCCTGAAGAAATCAAGTAGCCTTTAGCTTTCTAAAAAAAAAGAAAGAGGGGGGCCCCAAGGTATGTTGTGATGTAAACCTAAGCATGTTTACCTGGACTCCAAAGGGCACTGTCATTGACTTTGTGGATCCAATTCTTTTCAGCAAAATGATGAACTATGAGTGCATATTTAAAGGACTCTCTAGGACACCAGAGGCAGCAATAGAAATATCACTATAAGTCCCACTGTGACTCTATCTGTGACCTTCAGTGTCTTTCCCACATTGTTTGTGACTCAGGAAATTGAGGGAGGTGAAGGACCTCTGAAGTGTCTTAATGGCAAGCTCCTGTTGCTGTAGCTTTGAGAGCATGACAATAAAGAATGAGAGCTTCCGATAACCAGTAAGAAACGGGAAGTGATGGTACCAGAACTCGATGCCCTTTGAGGAAGTGATAATTATGTCATACTTGGCTTATCAATATTTCAGAATGAAAGCATTTTTCAGTGACTTTTTTTTCCAGAAGAAAATAACCCCAGAGAATATATTAACAATTGGGAAGACATGTACAGCTTAAAAATAAAACAACAACCCCTTGTTTAAATGTCCTAGGTTTATGGTGATCGTTTATTTGTGCTGAAATGTGATTTTATTTGTATGTTAATAAAGTTGCCTGGGGATCAGAGCTAAGAGCAAGCCATTAAGCAGAAGTCTGGTAGTGGTAGCATACTCCCTTAATCTGATCACATGACAGACAGAATCTCTGTGTGTTCAAGGACACAGCCAGCATGGAGACACATGCCTTTAATCTCAGTACCAACCATAGAGACCTGGAGGTCTGTATAGACAGGCAGTGATGAGGAAGTCATGTGGTTGGGTTTACAGCCAATTAGAAGGCAGAACAGAAAGGCAATAAAAAGACAGGACACAGGAAGAAGGTCTCTCTCTTAGGGGAAGGACAGCAGCGAATGGTAAGATAAGGTGGTCTTAGCTCTTGGCTACTGCTCGATCTCTGGGCTTTTAACTCTTATTTGGCTCTGTGTTTCTTATTTAATAAGACCGTTTAGAATTACATCTACACAGGTTTGTTACCAATATTATTAAAGAGGATTTAAAATCCTTAAATGATATAAAATTTTTAATTAGGAAACACCGGTTTAATGTGTTAAAGCAAAGATGATGATAAAGCAAATTTCTGATGGGAACTGATAACACAATGACCATGGAGGGGTTTCTGGGAGGAGGGACACTACATTCCCTAGTCTGTTGATTTTTCACTTGAGTGGGAGCCCATTTCTTTCTAAAGTAAAGTGAAGGCTAGGGACTTGGTTCAGGGAATAAATCACTCATCACACAAGTGAAAGAATAGGAGTTGGATCCCAGCATGAGGACACTGGGTAGGCATGGCAGCTTGCCTGCTGTGATTCCAGTGCTCAGCAGACAGTGCAGAGAATCCCCAAAGCTGGCTAGCTAGACTACCGTATAGGCAAGCTCTGAGTTCAAGTGAGAGAGCCTGCCTCAATGAATAAGATGAAGAACAAGCAAGGGAGACTCCCTACATCCACCTCAGGCCTACACACACATGCACACGTGCACACACACATGCACACACGTGCACACACGTGCACACACACGTGCATGTGCAAAGAGAAAAAAAATAAAATGAAGTTTGGATCTACTATCACAGAGCTTTCTAACCTTGGCTAAATCTTGACTCACAGAAAGCAGTGCTTGCCCTGCACCCTGGAGTACTAGATGAAGCAGCTCTGATTTGGGTGATAGGTAAATGTTCTAGGCCTTCCCCAAGCACCTCACAGCTGCTGCAGTGGCTGAGGGGATCTACACACACCAGTGCCTACCATGGCACAAGCTACAGGGACACTTTGCTATCTTCTATCAGTTCTTTAAAACAGCTCAAATGCACCCATTCACAGGAATGTCAGGGAAAACCCACTCTGCCACTCAAGTGAATGTTCTATACCAGCTATTTCCAGTGAGCTCAGACTTGCATACAAAGCACAGGGCTATGATCATAACAAAAAAACAACAGTATTATTGCATTTCAGCTAAGGTCAAAGCCTTATGTTTGCCTGTATCTAATAGATTTAAATCCTGCCTGTTTACCTAGTGCATTTAAACCCTACCTATTATATCTAGTATATGTACTAGAATATCTAGTATTTTTTTACACTTTTTTTTTATTATTTCCTTAGGCTAGTTTCCCAGAGTTTGAATGACTGGGTCCTAGGCTGTGAATATTTTTTATTAAGAAAATTTTTATCCATTTTACATACCAACCACAGATCCCCCTCTCTTCCTTCCTCCCATCCCCCTAGGCTTCCCCCCCAACCCATCCCCCATTTCCTCCTCTGAAAAGGTAAGGCCTCCCATGGGGAGTCAGCAGAGCCTGATACAGAGAATATCTAGTATATTTAAACCCTACCTATTATATTTGGTTAATTAACCAAATTAACCTCTAGCTAGAATTCTTATCTGTTTGAGCCAGATATCTTAACTATTAGCTATCATGCATCAACATTTCCAGAAATGATGCTTTCATGTACAATCAAGTAATTTAGAAGAGTGAATAAAGTATATTTGAAAAAGCCATAAAGAATTATATTATTTTATTTACCTAAAATTACATACAATATACATGCATGTATATGGATACATACACAGTTTAAGTGAAATTTTCCCATCTGGGTGGAAAATGCTTCCCCACAAGAGCCATGGACTGTCTAACAAAAACCCTTGTACCAGGCATGAGACACTCCCTTCAAGTTGTTGATCAGGGATGTCCAAGAGACTCCCAAAACAGTGAAGGCTATTGCTGTTGCCCTTTGTAGCCTTCCAGAGGCTGAAGGGGAGTCCCTGTTGTTGATGGCAGTTTGGACACCAGAAGGTATGACACAAGCTTTCAACAGAGGGATGCAATTAACTGTCCTACCCAGCTGTGGTGCCTATGAACCACAACAGTGACCAGCATTACAAGATACCCAAAAAAAGGTACAATAATGGCATTCATATCTAGTTGGATTAACACACACTGCACCTGGGAAGTCATGCCTGGTACTGGAGACCTAGTCACCTACCGCACAGTAGTGAGTAGGCCAGCATAATTCCTAGCTGCATCCTAAATGCCTATCCTTATACTCACAGATATATGTAGCCCATCAAAGGAGCTTCTCTCTGCAGCAGATGGAGACCATTGCAGAAATCCACACTGATCATAAAGCAAAGATAATGACCATGGGGTACCCAGCCCCAACTTCTCCACCATAGCTTAGGGAGCATCACACAAAGGTGGACAAAGACTGTAAGAGTCAGAGGACCAGGAAAGTTACTGTAAGGTTGTGTCTTCTAGAAATGACAGGGAAGCTGCACCATGATATTCAACAGCAGGACAGCCTGAACAAGGACAGCACCAGCAGACAGGCTAACATGGAAGGACAAAGACCTACAGGCAACTGAAGACTGCTAAGAGATGATCTCCCTAATTAGTTACCCAGGACCAAGTGGTCAGTCCTAAAATCATATACACACTAGCAAAACTAAATGGACTCATCAGGTTATGTGTATGTGTGTGTTTATACATATACATTATATATATATGAATATATATAATGTGTGTATACATAACAATTGTAAAAAAAGGAAGCCATGAATTTGAGAGGGTGTGAGAAAGAAGGGCATGGGAGAATTGGAGGAAGAAAAGAGGCCGGGCGGTGGTGGCGCACGCCTTTAATCCCAGCACTGGGAGGCAGAGACAGGCGGATCTCTGTGAGTTCGAGGCCAGCCTGGGCTACCAAGTGAGTTCCAGGAAAGGCGCAAAGCTACACAGAGAAACCCTGTCTCGAAAAAAAAAAAAATCAGTCTTAAAATTAAAATAGTAAAATATACATACACACACATGCACATGTACACACATACATGGCACATCACTGGACTCACTATGAAGAAGCCACAGGGAACACTGCTGTTTAATGCTTATTAGCTCCTGATCCCACTGTTCCCAAGTTCACGGCCCTAAGCAATTTGACTTCCAAAATGATTTTATAAGCCTTCTGGTGCCCAGCAGCCTTGAGCAGAGAACTGTCACCCAACAGCTGATCGTTGGCAGCCATCAAGACTGTCTTCATGGCTGTTGGCTTGCTTTGAACACTTCAGAGATGCCTTGAGGAAGCCACTCTGCAGTGGCAGAGTTTGGCTTGCTGCCACAGCACAACTTGGGCCCCAGAAGGCGCTTTTTCTGCTGAAAATTGTTTCAGTCAGCTTGCACTGGACTCTCTGCTATCCACAGCCTTGGTAAAAAGCTAGCTGCTGTTTTCAGCCCAGTTAGATGGACTGGGCTGGTGCAAAGGCATCCTGTGCCTGTCAAGGACTATGCTAAGATTATTGCAGGCACAGCCCTCCCGTTGTATAAGGGGCTTTGACAGCATTGGTGCAAACACCCTTGTCTCAGCCCCCTCCTGGCTATGTAAGCAGGATGGTCAGCTCACTTGAGACACCCTCTGCTGGCCTGAGATGTGATGATATAAAGCCCAGTAAAAAGCTTCTCCCGGTAGTCTTTGCTGGTCAACTTTTTATCTTTATTATTCATAGAGGAATATGGCAGAAGCAGAAGCAAATTGGTAACAGCAGCAAAGAATAACTAGATAGCTCCAGAGAAAGAGCTGGAAATAGACACGGAAGAAATGATGACGAAGGATGAAGTCGAAAGAAGGGAAGAGGGTAGAGAGCCAAGGCTGAAGATAAAAGCTGACAGAGAACCAGCGATGGCGAACTGTGCAGGAAGCGTTCAGGAGAGCTACCAGACTTAATGATCTGAGTCCCAACATCCAAACTCCAAAACCTGTAACACAAGCTTCTGCCCAGGGCCATATATCAGCATTGTAGGCACAAGAGCTGGAATACTCACAATGATGGAAACCAAAGGCCATGAAACTTGAGGCCAGTTCAGGAACTGTAGCACTCACTAGCTGGTGTTGCCTGCCATGGGCACTCACTGCTGCTAGAATCCAAACGCTGGAGCCACTGGCAATTAAAACCCACAGAAACAAGCCTCCCATCTGAGTGTCTAGGGCTGTAAGTCTCTGGATTCTAAACCCTATGGCCATAGCCCCCTGGCTATCAGAACTAAGTCTTGGGCATCAAGGGCCCAGCATTGCCAGCACAGGATCCAAGCTGGTTGGTGACATTATAACCATATTGCACGTAGTATTGGTTATGTATAGAAATACTTCGAGACCAACTCAGCTTTAGGGTGGTGAAAAATTCACTATTCAAGAAATATGATTAAATTTCTTATTTTAAGCTTTCCCAATATTACTGATGAGAAAAGAACCAGTCTGCGATGCCCTTGTTCCTTACCCCTGAGAGTAAGATTTCTTTCTCTATCAGTTGGTTCCACTGGCATCCCTTTCTCTCTGTGTGATACTTACACTTCACTTTCTGCTTCTCTGTCTTCGTCCGGACTTTGTTATCACTGCTATTTAGTTGGCCCTTAGCTTTGCACTCTCCAGGCTCTTCAGATTTATTCACACATTCAACTGTAAAAAGAAAAGGGCAGAACCAGTGTGTGGCTTTAATTTACCAAACTGATCTCCCAGCAAGTTAAGCAAACTCTCACCTTTACAAATACATAAATAAATAAGTAGGTTTCCCTATTCCCATCATGTAACCAATATGATTCTTTTACAGAGGCAGCGTGGAGAGCTGGTGACATAGGACACCCCAAAACCATCAATC
This sequence comes from Peromyscus melanophrys, assembly GCA_902168415.1. NCBI lineage: Eukaryota > Metazoa > Chordata > Mammalia > Rodentia > Cricetidae > Peromyscus > Peromyscus melanophrys. Next base: position 39,444 of record CABHPR010131813.1, read on the forward strand.
CTCCTTTCTTCATCAGATCCCCACACTTACCTCCTAGCTCTGGCTTTGTTTCAGCTCTAAGGAGACAGAGACAGAGAGATCACAAAAAAAAACTTTTGCTCTTCAAATAATGAAAATACACTGAACTACAAATTTTAAAAAGCAAAATAACTGTAGTATATTACTTCAGAAGCCTCTCAAGAACCAATGAAGAAGACCTAAAGATGCTGTCACTAATTAAGACAGTTAAATACAAGCTCCTCTTCTCCACACAGTAAAGGGACTTACCAACTCTGTGCAGTAGATAGTGTTGCCAACACCTTCTTTAAAATAGTGAACTCACCCTCAGCATATAAAGTCACTTTCTACAATCAGACTACCAGTCAATGGCAGAGCTGAGATGGATAGTGTGCAGCCCCTGCACTACGCTTTCTTCCTTATGGGATGATTCAAATTTAAATTAAGAGACTTACTTAGCAGGTATTTCTGTCTTCTGGTATCAGTGTTCCTTACTGCTAATAAATACAACTCAGTCTCCATTTTTGCATAATGAGCATTGTGAGGACAAGAAGCATTGGAGTATTCTGCATCGAGCATGGCTTTAGCACTTGGCTCTTTCAACAAACTCACATCTTAGCACCTGCTGTGCATTAACACGTCTAAGCTCTGGGAGTGCAAGATGCAGAAGGCAGAGCTCTGACCTCACGTCCTTAGAGTTTAAAGTTCATTATCTGTGATATATGGTAACAATACTGAGCTAAAGGCACCATCCACTACCAGGGGAACACCTAAGAGGAAAATGTTTGCCTAGCAATCCTAGAAAAAGAATGGAAACTTGCAGAGTACAAAAAGACATTACTTTGAAATTTTAATGACCCATATAAAAAATGATACACTTTTGACCAAAATAGGACACTTAGAAGACATTTAAATAGTGTAGGAAACTATAACCTTGAAATTGAGATGTAGGTAGTACACTGTCTTGTGGACAGAGAGCCACGTGAACATAATGCACCAATGTATGCACACATAGAAACACATTTTCCTCAGTTTACCATTGTGTCACATACGAAATGAACACTAAATCATTATTATTTTGTTGCCCCATTAGACCCTTAATAGTACACCTCAGGGCTGACCAAGCTCCTCACGGGAGCGCACCTCTTCTCTGACATTATTTGCTCGCTCTTTCCTCTCTTTCCTCTTATGCAGGGCTGTTTCTAGTGCACTTCTAATGCAGCACTTTCCCACACCACATTCAGCACAGTTCTCCAAGATCAACTGTCTTATTATAAGGAAGCAGACACCTTTTGTGCCCCGAGAACATTATTGCGGTAGTGTATATGGAAAATAAGCCAGGGCTAGTAATGATTTCTCTCCTCCCTTTCTTTCCCTTGCTTCCCACCCGAGTTGTTTCATACAAGAGATGTGTTTGATCAGTTCATGCTTTTCATGGAATAACCCATTAAAGTAAGCTTTCAAACTGCAGACGACGTTACTCAACACGCAGCAGATGTCGCTCTCCGAGAGAGGGGTTTAGGATAGGATTTGTGTCTTGCAATTGCTTTGGAAGTCAATTACTCCTAATTCAGTGACATCCTGTCAGCCAAAGTTCAGAGGCTTAAGCTGTAAGATCTGCTTACAACATATAATTCCTCCATGAACCCTATTATGCCATCTATTGTTTTCTTTTCTGTGATTTGATCAAATTCAATCACTCCAAAAGCTGATAGCATATGAACATAAACACAATAAAAACAGATAACAAAATTGAATATTGGTCACTAGGTCAATGGTCTCCTTATTAAGAAATTAAAATTTACAAAATCTAAAGTTAATAGGATGAGTATATCTGACTATGTGCTTTATAAGATTTTTTTTGTGTTTGTTTATTTTTTCCTCTGATTCTTTAGGAAAATTAGCACTACACTGAAGGCAACATACTGCAGAAAAGGAGCCAAATTTTGAATTAAAAAAATTCAACGGGCACCAAAACATAACTGTCCAAAGAGCTTCCCATTAACATGCTGGATATCAGGCACAGTAATATAACATGGGGAGTATCTCATACGTCTTTTGTGTCTGTGAATACATTGTGTCAAATCCACGTCGTATCAGCAATAGTGGTGCCAGCTGCATTATCCGTCCTGCACCAGAAATGGCTTCTGCTCTGGCTTCTGCTCTGGCTTCAGCTGAAAGGCAAGGCAAGACACGACATCATAATTATAATTGCTAGAAGGATGTCGCTGAGGTAGTCAACCAGAAAAGTCCTCTAAAAAGAGTGTGGCGTGATAATTTTACTTCTCATCTTTAAGTCAAAAGAGCTTTACTTCCCACTTGAAGCTGACATGCTTTTTTTCTTTCTATATTTAACTTTCTACTTTGGCTACCTATAAACTAATATCAAACGTGTGGCATGAATTGATTACATAGGACATGTTTTCTCAGCACTACACATTCTAGCCTAACAGATTTTTCTTTGTTTCATTTTATAAGTTTTACTAACTTACAAAACATTCTCTATTTTATTGCATGCCTTCACTGTGAGTATAAAAATAAATGTTTCTCCTAATTATCATGGCCCTAACCAAATTCTTTAATTTCTAAATTTCTCTTTTACCATTTATAAAATAAAAGTATTATTCATGGGAGATAGTAAAATTCAAAATACATTATTTGTATAACAGTGTTTTCAAGTCTCAAAGAAAAATATTTATTGCTTCCCAAAGAGCACCACTGAAATTTGTAATAACTCCTAGTCCCAGTATTAAATATCTGCCTTCCCCTCTAAGAAAACGGTTTGGAGAGTTTGAGAGAGAAAATCCCCTGTACTCTTTCCATATTGTTCAAGGCCTCCTTGGACAGGTATGCTGTGATAAGATAAAGCTATTAGGTACTTCCCTGGGAGACACTTTCACAGGAGAGAAAATGGGGAAGGAGCCCAGCAGGGGCATCCATTTGACTCTGATGCAAGTCTGACCCAGAGTGGAGGAGAAGGGGGACAAAGCCTGGACTGAAGCTCCCTGGGGCCTGTTGCACAGGTTCCACAAGGCCGTTAGGTGGTCCTGCTTGTTCCCGGCTTCCCAATACTGTGGGAGCACTGTGGTACCCCTCCTGCAGAACACAATGGGCCAGATGCAGCCTGAGGGAAGGTGCCCAGGGCTCAGATGCCAAACCGGATTTCAGAGTGCAGCAGCAAGTACGTTCCCTGACACTGGGGAATTTTGAAATCACATTGTGATAGCGAACACCCAAAGTAAGATCCTTTGAAACATAAGAGACAACTGGGGTCCAAGAATCAGTTTAATGTGGTGTTGAGTGGCTAATCAGAATCAGAAGAAGAATGATGGGGGAAATTCAACTTTTTCTGAAAATTCAGAGCCAAGGGTTACTGAGAGTTCCACAGAGGGTCCTGATGCTGGGCAGTACAGGACAATTGGTTACAAGACATACAGCTCTTGCCTGACTTCTCAAGACAAAATGTGGATGTCCGCCTTCTTCTCCCCTTTCCAATCCTCCTGATACATTGACTTACCATCAGGGAAAAACTAACCACTTTCAGTTATTTAACTTTTCACGTGTGTGTTAATAAGTGCACGCACATCATGGTGCATTTGTGGAGCTCCAGGGACACCTTTGGGTGTCCTTCTGCCATGGGTTCCAGAGATCAGGCTGCTCTCTGGCCCCGCTGTTTCTTTTATGTCCCTTTTGAATTCCCAGTCGAGTTTTAGGAACTAAAGTCTGGAGCACAGCACAGGCAATCCATTCTGTTCTATGAAATGTCCTTCAGAGAGCGGGTACCTACCAACACGCACCTCAATGTCATGGAAGACAGTATCGCAACATTAAGAAAAAGAACGAGGGAACTGATTCCAATGACTGCTTTCAAATCTCCTCCTACACCTAGCTGTCCTGAGGAAAATTACACCCTGAGGCTGCAAGCAGACTCTGGGACTGTTTTCTTGGATTCCAGATTCTATTGCTCATGACTCTAGATTCATTAACTCCCCTTATGTTAATGTGGTTTTAGGTCATTGATCAGATGTGATGCTTTCTTAGTTTTACGTGCTGCAGAGAAAGCAATTCATCGCTGTTTAAACCCCTTACTATAGTCTCCTTTAATTCAATTTTTAAATTGAGCTCTGGAAATTTAATCCTACTGTGTAAAGCTCCTTTTTAAAAAGCTATTTATAGGAAGAATGTCACCTGTATGGAAGGAAGGGGATGATCCAGAGAAATCTTATCTCACAGCACTTGATGATGCCTTGCAAGTAAAACAGTCATGAGCCCCAATAATCTACGTCCCATTGTCCAGGTCTGTCCTAGGAGCCAGAACAGAGGAGCTCTATGGTAGGTCAGGGAGTTGGATTTGGAGACACGCAGCATGGTTCAACTCCCCAAGTATATATATTTCCTAACCTTGGGTAGCACAGGGTGGTGGTGAAGACTCCAAGGACTCCAGAGACAGGCCAAGAGGTAAGTCTGAAAGAGTACCAAAATGCCTTCCCAAGCCAGGGGGGACACACTGACACAATGAGGTGGACTGGCCAGCACACTGGTTCTGGCATCCCTGGTGGACTGAGCACTTGCTGTTGTAACATCCTCTCCGGAGAGGGGTCCCAGAGTAGAAGAAAGTCTATCAAAGCTCTGGTCCCATTGAGAAGAACCTCAAATAGCAAAGCATGCCCCCCTACCATGTTCCCATACAGTTCTGCCCAAAACAGAACCATCAAACCAATAGGGAGTGACAGAAGGGCAAGACCAGTGTCTGGGCACTGACAACATGGAGCCGTTAAGGTAAAGAACCAACCAAACACTTAGAGAGGTTTATAAACGTGTTCTACGTGGTTCTAGGTGCAGCATCACTGGAGGGCTGGCTATGGGAGAGTCAGGTCTTTCACGTTCAGATTTTTGTTTTAAAACACAGGTGTGAGAGGCACAGTACACCATCCTGGATCCAAATCTCTGTGTCCTCTCTCAACAAAGGAGATGCTCCGGTAACCCTGGCTCTGGATCCTTCTGGATTTGTCCACTGATAAACAGACCTCTGTATTCATTGGCAAGTAAAGCACCAGCCAGTTGTCCCTACCATTGAATTAGGGAGGCACTTCTAGCTCAGCCATCTGCTAGGGTGGGCAAATGTGCATCCACAGGACTTTACTGTGCCCTTAATTGGTGGCTGCCTGGATCTGAGTGCAAACATCTGACAGGGCCCTTCCTGAAAGACTCCTGTGAAGCACCTGCTGGATCCTGACCATCTGAAGCTGCTCTTTGAAATGTTTCTGTGTCACCTTGTCCATCCAGTAGTGTCTTAGTTACTGTTCCCTTGCTGTGAAAACACCATGACCAAGGAAACCTATAAAAGAAAGCATTTAACTGGGGACTTGCTTATAGTTTCAGAGGTTTAGTCCATTATCATTATGGCAGGGAGAATGATAGCATGCAGGGAAGTGCTGGAGCAGGAGCTGAGAGATACATCCTGATTTATAGGCAAAGAGAAAAACACTTTTGAAACCTCAAAGGCCACACCTGGTGACACAACTCCTCCAATAAGACCACACCCCTAAATCCTTTCCAAACAGTTCCACTAACTAGGGACCAAGTATTCAAATACCTGAGCCTATGGGGGCCATGCTCATTCAAACCACCACAGGTAGGCGGGATCTCTCTGATGCGTGGCACTTGGCAGTCTTATAGGGGATGAAGATGACAATGGATAGGTGGACATATGGTACAGTCAGTTAAGGACAAGCAGGTAAGTTCTGGGAGACAATGTTTGTGGCAGAACCACATCATAGATGAGAGATGAATGGGTGTATTAAGTTATCATCACAAGCAAGCACTATTTTAAGACCCATATGAACCAAAACTTCCAAGGAGATTCATTGAAAGTAAATTGCGTTCCCCAAATCAGACATGGTGGTACCCACCTGTAATGCCAACACTCAAGTGCCTGGGATAAGAGGATAATGAATTCAAAGCCAATGTAGGCTACGCAGAGAGACCCTGCCTCAAAACAATTGTATTGCCAAAAGTCATGGACACATTTTTCTAAAAATTAAAGTAAACTATATTTAGATAATTGCATAGCATATATTCTCCCCATTCTTAAAATACGTTGTCCAGCTGGGTATGGTAGTCCACATCTACAATCCCAGAAGCTGGAAAGCTGAGGCAGGAGATCTTGGAGTTCAAGGATAGTTTCAGTTACAAGAATAAGTTTGAAGCTATCCTGGGCTACATAAGCCCCTGCTTCAAAAATTTTTAAAATAAAGCCCTCATAAGTAGATTTAATTCCATCATTCATTCAGTCACAAGTTTTATAAACGTTACCTGGATGTCTACATGTGGCCAAATCTTGTTTGACTGAGATTTGGAAAGTAAGTGCCTTTACCACATAATAGAGAAGACAGGTACATTAACAGGTAATTCAATATGTTAAGTGTAATTGGTGACATCCACAGTCACCAGTTCACCAGTTCACTAGTATGAATTCAGCTGGCAGACTGGACTTAAATCTTAGTATTGCTTTTTAGTGGATGAGTGGCATTGATAGACTCTACGAACCTCTCTATATTCACTGTCTTATTTCCTGTAAGTACAAGGACATGTTCCTTTCATTACAGCCAAGCTTTCTAGATGTTCTCTTGGTCCTGGTTCTTTTGACCATCTTCTCAAGAACATTTACCTTCAAAATCTTGGCTTTAAAAAAAAAAGATTATTTTTGTCATATGTATTAGGGTTTGATCTGGGGTTGGTCAAACTCAGGTCATCGGGAATGGCACCAAGCAATCTTCCCTGCTGAGTCATCTCCCTGGCTCTGAGGGATCTGGGGAGAGCTCTGAACAGCCTGAATGACATTCAGAAGCAGAATGATGTCAACCATGATGTCAGCTGAGAGCTTATAGGCACTCAAGGAGCAGATGGAAGGCCAGCTGGGAAGGAGGCTGCCCATGGCTCACAGCCCCCACGACTCAGATCCCATGAAGGAGGAAACAGAAGCTGCAGAGTTTGAGAGAGAGATGGAGAATATAAACTTGAAAGCACTTGGGTTTGACAAGGCAGAGGTGTGAAGGAGCTTCGTGTACCAGAGGACTGCAGTACATTCGTCACTAACGTGGATGAAGGAAGCTGGTTAGTTGCTTGAAGATCAGTGACAAGCTGCTGAGAACCAATGTCATGAACCTCATCAACAAACACAAGAAGCCAATGATCAAGGCTGTCCTCAGAGGAGAGGGGACCATAAACAGTCATTAGGCAGAAGACGTCCTTGGATGGGAAAGTGGTCGTGTGTCTAGACATCAACATCAATGGACAGAAAGAGAGAAGCATCAGTTTGGATGATGGAGCATATGCTACCAGTGTCAAGCCTAGTGGCCCTACTGCCACAGAGGAATCTTTCTCCTTGGGAGACAGGGATGTTGTGAACAGTGGTATTGCATGCCAAGAACCTCTTTCTCCTTCAATTAAGGATATCTTTTCTTGATATCACAATCTGAGGTTGAAGTTATTCTCTTTTGGAGCTTGGATAAGTCATTCTAAGGCCTCCTAGCTTTTAGGGGTTTGAAGCTGTTACTCTGATGTGTTGACTATTGTATGTGACTTACTATTTTGGTTTGCAGTTGGTCAATATGTCCACCATTTCAGCTATAATATGATGTGAGGAGGCTCTTTCCTGCTCTTGTCTCTCGACATCCTAAATGCCTCCTGTATCTTGATAACCATCACTCTCAACTAGATTTGGAAATTTTTCTACTTTGATTTTCATAAAACATATTTTCAATGCCTTTAACTTGTACTTCCTGTCTGATGTTTCACAAACCTGGTCTTTTAACAGTATCCCACTGTTGGTACTGCATTATTTCAGTTTTGTTTTTGTTTCTTAGTGTTCTGCTTCACCTGTCTTGTCTCTGAGTCCTGACAGTCTGACTCCCACCTGATCTATTTTGTGAGACATTTCATTGAGTTTTCTACTAGATGTATTGATCTTTTTATTTTCAAATTTTCAATTGATTTTTTAGCATTTATCTTTATGAATTCTATTAATTCTACTTTCATATCCTGTATTACTTTCATTCATCCACTTATTTACATTCCCGTTTAATTCATTCAGGAGTTTATTTATGTCCTCGGATTTCATTTTATCTCTCTACCTCTGTGTCTCTGCCTCTATCTATCTGTCTGTCTGTCTGTCTTTCTGTCTGTCTGTCTGTCTGTCTACCTGAGACAGTGTCTCTTTGTATCACTGGATGTCCTGGGACTTGCTGTGTGCACCTAACTGGCCTTAAACTCACAGAGATCCACCCACATCTGCTTCTGGGATTAAGGACATGTTCCACCATGCCTTGCTTCATCAAACAGTCTTAGAATCAATCTTCTGGATTTTTTTATTTTGGGATTTTATCTAAATTCACTTCCATTAGGAACCACTACTGTGGATTTGATAACCTTCTAAAGAATCATATTGGGAATGTCTAATTTTTTTGTGTGTGTTTCTTGAATGGGGCTTACACATCTAGGATTAGGCCATGGGTTGGAAACTTTGATCATCATACTCTCTAGTATCCAGGTTGAGGTGCCATTTCTCCCCACTACACTGAGATTGATGCTCAGCACCTTAACCCTCATTTATATTCTTACAGTCAACCACGACCTCCAACATCAACCACTCTAAGAGCAGAATACTACCTGGGAAACCAAGTACAACTGGACAGGCTCACCATGAAAGTGCAGTAATAACCAATGTGATTTTAAAAAGTCACTCCTTTAAATCCAATAACTTTGGAGGGACAAAGGAACAAGGTAGAGCAGGTATGTGTGGGGGTATTGTGTTCCCCAAAATATTGTGTATGCTAATAAACTTATCTGGGGTCAGAGAACAGGACAGCCACAATGTTAAACATGAGGTTAGGCAGTGGTAGCATACGCCTTTAATCCTAGCATTCCAGAGACAGAAATCCCTCTGGATCTCTGTGAGTTCAATGCCACATGGGAAACAGCCAGGCGTGGTGACCCACGCCTTTAATCCCAGAAAGTACGCCTTCAATCCCAGGGAGTGGTGGTAGAAAGCAGAAAGGTATATAAGGCGTGAGGACCAGAAACTAGAGGCATTTGCCCTGGAGAGGCATTTGGCCTGGGTAGGCATTTTGGCCTGGAGAAGCATTGGGTTGGTTAAGCATTCAGGCTTTTGAGCAGCAGTTCAGCCGAGACCCATTCTGGATGATGGCTCGGGGCATCCAGTCTGAGGAAACAAGACCAGCTGAGGATCCAGCGAGGTGAGATAGCTGTGGCTTATTCTGTGTCTCTGACCTTCCAGTGTTCACCCCAATAACTGGCTCGGGTTTGATTTTATTAATAAGACTCTCTAAGACTCATGCTACAGGTATGCACTATAATATCAGTTATCAAGAGTAGGAATAGAAAGAAAGAAAGCTAAGACCAGTGATTCATGATAGAACAACAGAAAATTGTAGTGGCACAGCCCGAAATAATCCCAGCACTTGGGAAGCTGAGATAGGAAGGCCTCAAGCCTTGGACTGACCTTTCTCCTCCTACCTCAAGACAGAGGAGAGGAAGGAAGGGTAGGTAAAGAAGACAGAGCAGGACAAAGTAATCCACAAGGTTAAAATTAGATATTAAACAGCATGTGCTTTCATGCAGTTAGTCTCCTGACCCCAGGTGCAACTGTCTGTCTGTGGACACTAACCTGAGCACAGGTGCAAACTGTCTGTCTGTCTGTGGACACTGACCTGAGCACAGGTGCAGACTGTCTGTCTGTCTGTGGACACTGACCTGAGCACAGGTGCAGACTGTCTGTCTGTCTGTCTGTCTGTCTGTGGACACTGACCTGAGCAGGTGCAGACTGTCTCCTGCTATGCCTTACCTGATCACAGGTGCAGAGCTTGTCTTTATACCCCTGGATTTTCTTTTCCTGTTCATTTGTGCTGACATCTTCTGGTTAGAGCAGAGCCACTGTGGTACTGTGCCTCCTGTGTTGATCTCTGTTACACTTGTCAGCCAGGCATTGAGTATTATAAACAGAGATGACTTTAAGTCTCTAGGTGCTAGGTGGGGATGTCAGCAAATGTTTCAAATGTCATATCTTAGAGTCCAGCATCTTTGAGCACCACGGCTCATCCCTCTCCTAGTAAGTCAGTAAATTTCACTCTACTCTGTGACTCAGACAGATTTCTACAACATGAAAGACAAAGACCACATGGTTCTAACTCTGATTTTCTTTTCTGGTCAGAGGAATTGTGCAGGCTGGGTCTCAGAGAATAGTCCTCTGACACTGGGATCTGATAGTGTGCCATACTATCACATCACATACAGCCATACAGGGGTGCAGAATATTTGCCTCTAAATCAAGTAGCCACTAACTCAGCAAGGGTCTTTTTTCAAATTCATTCTGTAGACCATGCTGGCCTCACACTCAGAGATCCACCTGCCTCTGCCTCCCTAGTGCTGAGATTAAAGGTGTGTGCCACCACGTCCAGCCATCAAGGATCTTTTTAAAAGGACTTCTTTCCACTGCTTTACTCAAGAGCTGAGGAAAGAGGTTTTGCCTGCTCCTATGTGGATACCTGTCCAGCTGGATTGAAAATTTTCTTAATGGTGTGCTCAGTGTTGATTGTACTTTTGAGAATATATGTGTATATTTACACACATATAATATACAATATTATATATATTATTTATTTATTATTGTATATATAATTTATATATTTCCCTTTGGTCTCTTCCATTCCCTCTGCCAGCATGGCAGTTATGGACTCAGTCCCTCTGTCTCTCTCTCCCTCTCTCTTTCCCCCTCTCTCTCTCCCCCTCCCTCCCTCTCCTCTTTTTCTCCCCTTGTTAATGCCCTGTGCTGTGCATCAGTTTTCTCTAGTGCTCTCTGTCTGAAGCCACAGTCCTTACCTTCTGCATTGGCAACGCTGCACTAGGTGCACAGCTCTCCACAGTTGGGGCAAAGTCCTTCCAAACAGACTCTGTACTCTCTCCTCCTCTTCTGCTTTCTAAAGATTCCTCCCTTTCTTTGCTACTGAAATGAGTGGTTTTTCTGCCATCATTTGCCTCATGGGATAACTGCTCTGCAGCTATTCCCCATTTATTTCCTTGAGATTTTAGTACATGGGTGCCATCCTGCACCTACTATCTCTTATAGTTACCAGCAGCTTGGCTGGTTGCATTTATTGGCAACATTTAACCTCACCAACATTTATGTGGTAGACATTGCTAGACATAGAAATGGTGGGCGGGAGAGGCACGCTTTAATTCTTCCTGTGTGTGCCCTCCAAAGCAACAAGGCTCTGGTTGTGAAGGAGCGGCTGATGAAGTAAAGGCTCCAGAACAATGGCTAGAAAGTTTGGTTTGTGCTAAATTGTTCTAGGGGCCGACAGCTTTAACACTGAATTCTAACATTTAAACCTTACATTAAGGCATTTGCATTTAGCAAGTGCCTGCTATACTTATCACACGGTGTTTGACAGGAGCCTGTGGTCTGAGATCATGCCAATTCAGGAGTAGAAACTATTATCAACAGCCCACACTGATCCTTCTTGTCAGTCACACACACACACACACACACACACACACACACAATCCAAGCTACACAGAAAAATCAGCTTACATTTCAGTGTACTTTTGCCTGTGACTTCAGAATTATAATTCTTTTGAGAGAAAATTGATTTCTCCTATAAAAACCTGTAAAGCAGTATTATTATACAGTGGAGCTTTTGATAACTCTGAGGAAAGATGGTTACTGTGAATCTCTGCTGCTCTGCTCTCTTCAATAAAGAACTATTTCAATCAATAGGAAATAGCAAGCAGACATGAGGGAGATATTCCTTCTATGAGCAGATAAGAAAAGATATAGATTTACAGCCATTAGAGAGACAGTCATTTCTTCCGTTATAAAATACAGTTAATATCTACAGTTAGTTAGCCTACCTACTCAAGACCATTTAGTAATTACTAAGTGATTTTTCTCACCATTTCACAAAGTAGAAATGTTCAGGAAGCATTTAAAAGGACAAAAATTCAAAGTAACCTTGAAAACGAACCCTGAAGGGCAACTTCACATCAGCTTCTTAGAGGTACTTGCAGATGTTGTAAAGCAGAATATATAAAGAAAAATATGCAGTCGTGGTACATCTCATGCCAGCAAAGTATAGTTGTCCAGAATATGCACTCCCAATCAGACAAAGTTGGATTTAAATCTCATCTTCACCTAGCTGGATGATCCTTCTAAATGATAGTGCGCAATGTGTATCCTGTGCAATGGGTATCTTGTGCAGCGGGTATCCTGTGCAATGTATATCCTGTGAAATGAGTATCCTGTGCAGTGGGCGTCCTATGCAATGGGCATCCTGTGCAGTGGGCATCCTGTGCAGTGGGCATCCTGTGCAGTGGGCATCCTGTGCAGTGGGCATCCTGTGCAATGGGCATCCTGTGCAATGGATATCCCAGCAGTACTGCTGTTACAGAGCGAATTGTGTTGTCTGGAAACACATGTTGAAGGCCTAGTCTACATACCTGCCTTTGATGATGTGGCCTTTAAAGAGGTAATGAATGTTAAACAATATCCTAAGTGTAGGACTCTAACTCACAGGAGGAATGTCCTGATAACAAGATGAGAGACACTGTGGATGCACGTGTGAAAACAAAAGGCACTATGAGGATTCAAAGAGAAAGCAGCCATCTTCCGGCCAAGGAGCAATGCCTCATCGGAAATCACCCCAGCCAGCACACTGATCTGGGACTCTGCATACCTCTTGTTACCGTGACCAAACACCAGTACATGCAACTTCAAGGGGGAAACGGTTATTTTTCTAATGGTTTCAGATGGCTCAGTCCAGATACTTGGCATCATGTTTGGGCATAACATAATGATGAAAAGGAACAGAAAGAGGGCATGCAGGAAGGGACCAGGCAAAGCAGCGTGTCCACAGACACGTCCCCATTGACTTACTTCCTCCAACTGGTTCCGCCTCTTACCTTTCACCACTTCCCTACAATGCCCTCACACTACAACCTCATCAAATGATTAGTACATTTATTGTGTTGAACCTCTCAGGAGCTAATTAACACAGACAAACCAAGGACTTGCTTTATTAATCTCCTGGGTATTTCTCAGCCCAATAAAATGACAATTATGATTAGCCATCTAAGATTCTAGACATCAAAATGTTTTGTTGTTTCAATCACCCACTCTGTAGTGTTTTGTTACTGCAGCTAGAGCAGGCTAATACGACAGTCTTCAGATGATATTCTGAGGACTTGATGCACTCATGGGGATCACAGAGTTTTACAAAGTTAGCATTCAAAGACAGTTTGTTCCTGTTGTTGATGTAGATTCACAAACAGAGACCGGGTGTGGAAGGATGGAAGGATGCCCTCCACATCCTTCATTGTCCTTTGAGGAATTAGCCAAGAAAGACTGAGCTCTCGTTTCTGATGACATAGACAGGGTGGATCAGGTCCAGGAACCTTTTAACAGTGAGAACTGGTGCATGAAGCCACCTGGGATGACATTTTCCCCTTTTCTGATAACACTGAGTTTAAAGAGCATCCTTAGATTTCCTATACATGCAACAGCTATTGATGGCCCAGAAGAAGTTATATTTTGTTCCAGAACAAGTTTCCTACATAAATCCGTCACCAGCCTGCCACATTTCCTCTCAAGAAATAAATGCTTGAATGCTAGAAGTATCCATTTCTGGATCCAAAAGAAAGAGGATTTCAGCCAAGGAAGAAATCCTAGCTTCCTCCTACCCACTCCACTGTCATGAATGCCTTTCTCTGCTGGGGCAGGCTTTGGTGATGCAGCTGCCTTTGGGTTATTTCTGCTCCTGTAAGTAACCCCTCATCCATGTTCCAGTAAGTAACACCAGCAAAACTCAGTTGTTCACAAAAAAAAGAGGGAGAAAGCGAGAAAGAGCCTATGGATGAGATCGTCTGTGTGTTGTCACATGTGAGCAAGCACTGCTCAGCCCCCCTCACACGCTCCTCTTCCATCCTCTAAGAAAAACTGCCGTTGTCCATGTGTTTCCTTGTGTAGACAGAATATTTCAACAATGGGTTCTTGAAACACATAAATTTAGCAGAGTTGCTTTCTTCAAGTTTTCAATTTTTTTGTACATTTATTTTGGCCAATTTTTTAAAAAATAAATTTTTGCTACTGACAGGTTTTGGGGTTTTTTTGGTTTTTGTAGTTGTTGTTGTCATTGTTGTTGTTTGAGTTAGGGTCTCACGTAACCCAAGTTAGCTTCAGCTCACTCTGTAGCAAGAATGACCGTGAACCACTGATCCTCCTACCTCTGTCCTCTAATGGCTGAGATTATGAACAAGCACACCGTGCCCATTTTTATCCATGTGATTTTCAAAATGATAATTTTAGAGTTCTAGAGGTTTTTATAGAAAATGTATGCATACTTTATAACTGAGTAACTAAAGACTTATGGTTGATTCTTTTTTTGTTTTTTTGTTTTTTTGTCTTTTTGGGTTTTTTTTTTTTTTGATTTTTCGAGACAGGGTTTCTCTGTGTAGTTTTGGAGCCTTTCCTGGAACTCACTTGGTAGCCCAGGCTGGCCTCGAACTCACAGAGATCCGCCTGGCTCTGCCTCCCGAGTGCTGGGATTAAAGGCTTGTGCCACCACCGCCCAGCTTGGTTGATTCTTTTTGACAGTTGATATTATTTATTTGCATTTAATTATTATTTTTAATTTTTGAGGCTGTATTTTAATTACAACATTTCTCTTCCCTTTCTTACCTCCAAACCCTCCCATATACCCCTTCCCACTCTCCAAATTCATGACCTCTTTTTTCATCAGTTGTTACAATCAGTCCTAAAAATGTGTGTGTGTGTGTGTGTGTGTGTGTGTGTGTGTGTGTGTGTGTGTGTGTGTGT
>CABHPR010131814.1:0-25133 GCA_902168415.1 Peromyscus melanophrys
TTTTTTTTTTTTTTTTTTTGGTCTGTTTTTATCTTAAAATGACATTGGTCAAAAAAATTTTATTAAATTCCTAAATATATCAAAAATTGAAAAATGGAAAAGTCTTACAATTTTTTTTTAGTCTGTAAGCAGAATTTCATAAAGTTAGACCACGGATGGTTAAGAGTACACACTGTTCCCAGAGGACCCAAGTTGGGAAGGGCACAACTGCCTATAACTCCAGCTCCAGGGGCTCTGACACCTTGTTTCTTCATAGGCACCTGCACTCATATGCACAGACCCACCTATGTCATTTTTTAAAAAATGTTAATGTTGCAAATAAAAAAAAAATCACATGTTGAAATTAGCCAGATCCAAAGACTGTAAGTCTCAGTGAATCTCTATACAGAGTAGCTATTTGGAACAGAAGCTGTGGAGCTTCACATTGGATTTTATATTTTCACTGTGGAATATATTTTCTGGCACTTACCCACCACCATAAATAAATCCATGAGAGTTAGAACTAGTAAAAACAATTTCTTATATTTGTTTGTAACTCGTGTTCACTACCTGAATTCAGTCCTTTCTCATGCCCTAATAGTTACTCTTCCTTGTTCTTTTTCTGTTATGTCATGTGGGCCTTTGTTAATATAAACATATATATTTCACTGCCTAGGTCCTGCATATAAAGAATGTGCTTATTTCCTAAGATTTTGTTACTTTGAGTAATAGTATAAGTCCATTTTTCTTGCAACTTTTATGAATGCATTTTTCTTTAGAGCTGAGTACTAGTCATATATATTCACATATATATACACACACACACACACACACACACACACACATTTTACCCATTTATCTGTTGATAAACATTCGTTGCTATAGTGAATAAGTAGCACAGAGTACAGGGCACACATGTCTGCAATAGGGTATGAAGTCTCTGGGTGTATGCCCAGGAGTGAAGTAGTGTGATCATGTGGTAGTTCTATTTTTAATTGCTTGAGAAACTTCCAAACTTATTTCCACAATTGGTGTATTAATTTGCAGACAGACACACAGATCCCATTTTGATAATAGCCATTCTGACAAGTTAGCTAATATATTCCAAAGTAGTTCTAATTTGCATTTCCTTGGTGGCTAGTAATACTGAACTTTTTTTTGGAGACAGGCTTGTGTAGCCCTGACTGGAACTCGCTCTGAAGATCAGGCTGGCCTGGAACTCACAGAGATCCGCCTGCCTCTGCCTCCCGAGTGCTGGGATTAAAGGCGTGCACACCACTGCCTGGCTTGTCGTCCATTTTTATTTTTGCACAAAGTGAAAGAATCTAATTTCATCCATCCATGTCATTTCTTGATTAGTCTTCTCATTACGGTTTTGCCTCCATTGCCAAAAATTACATGGGCATAGCTTTACCGCCTTATTTATGGGCCTTCTTTCTGTTCCATTGGTCTTCTGTCTGTTTTAATGCCAGCACCAGACTTTCTTTATGACTATAGCTATGGTATGATCTGTGGTTGAGTATTGTAAAACCCCAACAAGTGTTCTTCTTAGGCTTGCTTTGGCTATTTGTGATCTTTTAAGGTTCCAAATGAATTCTTGAGGGTTTTTTTTTTTTTCCCTAAAACTTTGAAATCTGATACCAGAATTTTGATAGGTATTGCATTAAATGTATAAATTAATTTTGGTGTAATATAGCTATTTTTACAATATTCTGCCAATCCAGTTGCATGGATTTTCCATCATCAACTATCTTCTGTGATTGACTTTTTCAGTATCTTGGAGTTTGTACTGGGAGAGGTCTTTCACTTCTTAAATAATTCTAAATATTTTGCATAAGAGAAGTTTTTTATAAGTGGGACCAACAGGAAGGTACAGCTGCAGAATTTCATAATGTGAACAAATCAGGTGGCCTTACAATCTTAAGTAACACTATGGCAGAGTTGCAGAACATCAGCATGGATTACACTGCATGCATGGCAGCATCTGAGACAGATGTTCATGGCCTTTGTAATAGTAGTTTGTGCCTCCCTTACAGTCAGGCTTGAAGAATCCTCTCATTGCTTCTCTGGTGGCTTTTTTGTTTTTGTTTCTGTTTTTTGTTTTGTTTTGTTTTTTTAAATTTCTTACCACAAATTAGAGCAGACAGCTTTGTCTATAATCCCAGCACTTGAGAAGATTGGATTGCATATAATGAGACCCTGCCTCAAACCAGTAAAGCTGGCATGATGGTTCAGTGCGTGAGGTATTCACAACCAGGCCTGATGACCTGAGTTTGATTCTCAGAACTCGTGGTGGACGTAACTGACTCCTGCAACTTACCCATATACATGCGCCTGTGCACACACAATCAATAAATAGTGTTTGAAAATTTAAATGCCCTAAGATCAGTTGGCTCCCAGAAGTATTGAAGGTATTCAATGATTTAGTTTAAAGCCATCTCATTGTTAATGCAAAGTTGGTGAACTATAAAGAAAAATGTATTGATATATTGATAACTCCACAAAGCACTCTGCTCTGTTTTCTCAAACTTAACAGAAGGATATCTTGATTAGCCAGTTAGTCAAATCATGAGACGAAAAAAAGGGCTACTGAGGTGTCCTATGTGTACAGTGTCAGAGTCATAGTAAATTATTAGAAACAGCACTTACTGTAACAAAATACCGAATTTAAAGCTTCCATCTAACCCAACCCTTATGCTTACAGGCCCTTTGAGCGGACAATTACTATGCATAAGGACAGCAGCGGGCATGTTGGTTTTATCTTTAAAAGTGGAAAAATCACATCCATAGTGAAAGATAGTTCTGCTGCCAGAAATGGCCTTCTCACTGATCATCACATCTGTGAGATCAACGGGCAGAATGTCATTGGCTTGAAGGTAAGGAATGCACTGGACCCTGGTTTAGAAAACATTTAGGTGGTATGACTTTGGTGATGGCCTTCGAACACTGAAACTTGGTGGGAGATAAGTGTAGCAACTGGGGCCCTGGCTAGCAATGCTCTTGGACCATCACAGAAATAACTTGGGGATGTTACGTGGAATTGTCTTTTCCATACTGAGGTGGCTAAACTATGAGCATCCCTCAAGCTATAATTCTGTGGAAACATGGGCAGGGAAATTTTTAGACATTCGAATGGGTGAATGTCCAACTTTTTTCAGTACAGAAATATAGAAAAGGAATAAGTCTTGATATATATTAATACTTTGTTTTTATACATTTTGATCTGTAAAGTTTTTGTGGGCTTGTTTGTAGACAGGGTCTCTCTAAATAGCCCTGGCTGTCCTGGAACTCACTATGTTCTCTAAGTCTGGGAGATCTGCCTGCTTCTCAAAGGCATGTAAAACCATGCTCGGCTTATAAATTCTTGAATTAAGACTATCTTAAGATCTAAAGGTTTTAAGTAAAACTTTAATTAAAATTTAGACATACCAGGGATTGCGACTCCAGAGATATTAGCACGAGAACAGCAAATATAGTGAGTTTTTTTTTAACCTAACAATTACAGTTTCATGTTTATTAAATAAAGCCTCAGTGAAATTAAATTTTATTATGTTTCATTAGGACTCTCAGATTGCAGACATACTGTCAACAGCTGGGACTGTAGTTACCATTACAATCATGCCTGCTTTTCTCTTTGAACATATTATTAAACGGTAAGTGGACAGCTCTACTTTATGCTTGTGGTCACCTGACATAAATGTATACACTACTTTCAGTCTGCAGTTCTGCTTTGTAGAAATCTAGTCATGGTGGTTGTGACGGGGATTTTTTGCCTGTGAGATATTAAGAGTGGCCGTTGCTGTTCTCCCCAGTGTCTCTCAGGTGGTAGAGAGGTGCATGATGCTTGCTCTCTGTCCTCTGGAACGGAGGAACGTAAAGTCCATGGGAGTTGACAAGGGCCAGCAAGGGGTGACTCTGCCCAGAGCTTTTCTGCTCCTATCTTCCTTATAGTTGTTACCATGGTATCTTGGAAACTCTTCATTCAAAATCCTGATACAGCACGTGAAAGTGAGATTTGGAAGATACATAAGCATAACTCTTGTAATGAAACTTTTGTCTATATTTTTGGCTTTTGGGTAGAATGCAGCTAGCTACCCTCAGGGGGGAAAAATAGGAAGAAAAAAAATAGTTGTTCTGTAGTCTTTTTTCTTTTTTAACTATTGGTAGGTCCCTTCTCCCCCCTTTTCTTCTGACTCATCATAACCATACCATTTTATTTTAATTAAACTGCCAGTCTTTAATATAAAGGACTAGCACTGTCTCTAGCATATCTACCCTGGTACAGATGTCTAGTCTTCCTGGACAGTCTCAGCCAACTCAGTTATCAGTTCCTTCGCTCTGAGCTCATTGAAAGACCTTTTCTTCCCCTCAGGCTCATCAATGATAATAGTGCTAAACTGGAATTGGGGTTGTCTTGGATTAACATGGCATTTTTGCAAGTAAGTCATCACTTATATAATGAGTGGCTCTCTTGTAGGATGGCACCAAGCATTATGAAAAGCCTGATGGATCACACCATTCCTGAGGTTTAAGAACCTGTACAGCATACACAGCTGAATGTTTCCAGTTTTCTTCTTTGGCAACTTCTATATTTTGCATATGAAGCTTTCCCGGAGCCAGGGAGAATATGCTGCATGGGGACCTGTCTATCTTCCATCATGGCTGGAAACCTCACTCTATCTGATGTCTTCTGCAGATTTTAAGATAGGTGTAGCCTTATCCTGGTTTTACAGATGTGAAACTTACTGACTTTCCTAGAATTGTTTCTCTACTGGAAACCTGATGTTTTTATAAGCCATTGTGGTTAGGATGACTGGTGTAGTCTTAGCTGTGTGAGAACTGGTCACCCTTGTCCTAGATAAAGCACAGTGCTAGTCGTGTGCTTCAGTTCTGTGGCATACTTGGATTTTAGAACATCAGCATAGAACATTGAGGATGATTGCCTTTGATAGTTATTTTTTAAGTTTTCTCTGTATGTGTGTAAAATTCCAGTTAATCAACACTGGTTTCATTCCACAAAAGCATTATACAGTGTGTGTAGTTTGCAAGAGACTATCATGATTGTCACTAAATTTTAACTACCTTCACTTACTATGCTTCAACTGTCGCCTTAACTACAGTAAGCATTTAGAATAAAAGCCAAAATAGAATTATTGCTGCCTTCTGAGACCTGAGATGTTAGCTCTCTATCTAGCTGGTAGATGCTAGCCCCAAGCAGCTTACTGGTAAAGCAGAGCTGCCTAGTTGTGTGGAGATTTTCTAGTCACTGCGTAAAGGAAACGCTTAAAAGTTGCCGTAATGCTTTCTGAAAAACAAATCGCTATATATTTCATGTAAAAGTTGTTATATAAACAGAACAAATCTTGGAGTTTCCTTTTCACTTGTAGATTATTAAGTGGGCAATATTTAATTTGGCATTTGAATCCTAACATTATGTAACTTAGCTACCTTGGGTAGTCTTAGAATGTTTCCCTAGCCATTTTAATTTGTTCCATTTTTCTGACTCCGTCCTCTAAACAAAAATGGCAATGACACTTTATCTTGATTTTTTTTCTTCTTGGTTTATGCCTATCCTAGTATTTTATCTGACATTATCCTAGTAAATGTATAAAAATGTTAAACTTTTGTCTGTCTGTTATTCGTTCGGTCCTTTCACATCCACGGTCTGTGAGCTGTGTCTGGAAATACACTTGCTTGGGAGCCCTAGATGGCCAGACCAGTGGCTCCATTCACCCTCTACACTTGTAGGTAATGAAGGAACCTACCGAGACTGCTGCATCTCTAGTGAAATCAGAGACCACACACATGTATTCAGAGATGCTTAAAACTGACTTTCAAGTTTCTACTACTTCAGTCTGGTTTGGGAATTTTCCCTCTTAACCACACTATAAAAATACTTTCAAGCCGGGCGTTGGTGGGGCATGCCTTTAATCCCAGCACTCGGGAGGCAGAGCCAGGTGGATCTCTGTGAGTTCGAGGCCAGCCTGGGCTACCAAGTGAGCTCCAGGAAAGGCGCAAAGCTACACAGAGAAACCCTGTCTCGAAAAACCAAAAAAAAAAAAAAAAAAATACTTTCAATAGCACAGAAAATTTGTAATCATATGGTTGCTGTTCAGAGATTAAATAAAAAGGAAGTCATTGCTATTGCTACATAGCTTACCTTGTTGGAAATTTACATTTTCCAATTTACCTACCTTACTGTCTGGACGTGGTTCTGAAGGTAGGCCCAAAAGAAATGGAATTATATTTGTCATTAAGTATGGTTTTGTAGAAGGATTAATATTTGTAATTCTTAAAAGAAATTATTTAAATAAAAGGAAAAGTGCTTTCATTACAGAAAAATATTTTTAATGTAGAAAAGATGAACATTAGTAGCGTAATGAAATATAAACCGTTACTATACACAGTAACAGACTTACTGTTATAAGAACTGCTATTCCTCCCCTAGATTCTTAGAATCTGGGCACACGGCACTATAGAAAGGCAGCAGTCCATGAAAACACATCCAAGAACCTTGGGACAACCAGGCAACTTGGATCAGAGGCTCCTGCACTGCTTCTCGGAGAACTGAGCTGCCAGTGCTTGCCCGATGTTCTCAGTCCAGCGGTTATTTCTTCTCGTCCTCTACCACCCAGTACAGTCTTCTGTCACCACATGTGACAGTCCTCTGTCTAAAAAGAATGTTCTTGCCCGTAACGCTGCCATATTTTTATCTGCCTTAACAGATGACAAATGGCTTTGAATGAAGTCACCATGATTTAGGAAGTTGAAACCACAAATTCTTCATGTGGTGAAACTTCTAAGTACTATATCATTGCACATTCACCAGTTAAAAGTTTGGTTTAAAAATACATTAAATAGAATTGAACTTAACAGAGAGGAAAAGGCACTTAATACTGCAATTTCCAAAACATAATTTGTCTGTCTTCCCCTCCTGTGATGATACTGCTACACTGTTCGTTCATCCATATGCATGTCACGGCACCTGAAAGACAGGGAGGAAGCCAAGGTAGACTCGGTGACTGCATGCTGACTTCCGTACACTTACCAAGATGCCATCATTATTCCTTGTCATTGTATAACAAAAGCTGTCTATAGGTTTAAAAGCACCCACTTCTACAGAGAACTTGAGAGGAATGAAACCAATTCAATATGAATCTAAAAGCAAAATGATTGATGCCAACACACACCTTGGCAAATGGTATAAGGAAAGTAAAGAGATTTTATGGGAAGGGAAATGAGTAGCCTGTGACCACGTCTGCAGATTTATGCCTTTTACATGGAAAGATTCATAGATGAATTGCAACTGTTAAAAAAACCCACTGAACCGAGGGGGAAAGCATAGCTACATAATTTTAAGATAGATGTCTAAGAAGAAATAAAGCATATGAAATTATATGACAAGAAAAGAGAGTGAAGGTATGTCTCACAGTGGGAAGATGCAACGGTTTAAAACAGCCCTGCAAATGTAAGCGGACTACATTGAGTCTTCTAAGAGTCTGCAAATGAAAAGGGAGAGGGAGCAGGGAGCTTTACATGATACTGTGTGTTGTGCAATTCTCTCCACATAATACTTCCGGAAAGATCCATATGAGATTCACTGGCAAGCACCCCTCAAGACTGGGATGTAGGAGTTGAGTTTGACACTAGTAGGTAGGAGGATGCCTTAGTTTCCATGGAGTTTATTTTTCAGTGTCTTTTGGTAGCTGCATTATTTTTAAGAATCAGTTGTACAGCTTTGCCATATTTTTTAATTCTCTATATGGAAGTAAAGATTTTTTTCAGAGGCTAAAATAAATATAAATCTTAAGGAAACTGAAATACATAACCACTGGCCAATCAGAATGCAAGGGCAATGTTAACAGCCCAGAGCACACATGGGGTCTGCCTAGGAGTGTTCCCTGCTGGAAAGGGGCCTGAGTCAGAGCTCACCAGCAGATGTAATAGCTGCACTCCACTCACCGGTGTGGCCCTGTATCCGCTCACTGATTTTTGCTCCAAGGAGGTCCCAAACAAGCAGCTCACCAGACCGACTTCCAGATAAGACTGAATTGCCATCCCAGACGAAGCACCTGCAAGCATGATCAGGAGACAGTCTGTCATAAAGGAAGTACTGACCAGAGGACACGAGCACCAACGAACTGCAGATGTCATGACCGCACTCAGCAGCTGTACCTCTGTGGCTCCTCTGAGGTCATGGAGGAGATGAGCATGCCCGTCTGCACATCAATCACGTTCAGACAGCCGTCTGCTCCCGTGCTGAGGACGTGGCGACTATCTGCCATAAAGACACACAAGAAGCTGCTTCAGAAAGCAGGTCTGATCACTCAGACTTGACTTCTGAATCTACTGCCTACTTTGTTTTCCTTGAGCTCCTTGAAGGTTTTTTTTTCCCAGTTTCTAAGACCCTGAAATGAGATGGCCCTTTGATTAAGAGTTCATTTCCACTATACATGGTGATTCCTCCAGCTGAAGAATCAAAAGCAGTATCCAATTTATAAATTACCAGTGCCAAAAGTCTATGTATTTGCTTGAAAGCCTTGCTCCACACAGGTTTGATGACCTGGGACGGATGTGTGAAGTTGGCGCCATGAAGAAATTGTGACCACCTGTTGTTTAAACAAGTAGCCCTGGATAGCCTGGGCTGTCTTTATACATTTTCATGAACAGTTTTACAATGAGCCTTCCTAAGTTTCTAAAAATGGTTACAATAATTATCAGTTTGTTCCTTCTTCCCGCTTCCGTCCCCCAACTTTCCCATCTGTAGCCATTACCTTTGTGACCTAGATCTCTACTGTCAGAAGCATAAGCAGTTTTGCAAGCTACAAAGGAACTTTTCTGGCTAGGCACACCTACAGGTAGAACAGTGTGCCCAGTAGGCAGGATACGTGGTTGCAGGGTCATGCAAAGTGAGAGACAGTTTTGTCTCTAGTGGTTAATATTTACATCTGGTAGGGTCTGGGTTCTCAGGACCAACTCACCAGCCAAAGTTGGATCAATCCATTCTACATTCTGCACTACTCCATCTCCTCTGAGGACAAACCAGGGTTTTCCATTTATCCTATCGACAACATAACTTGGAAACCTACTCTTAATCGTTGGCACTGTTTATCCCTTGTCCTTGTGTCCATCTCCCTTAACTTCTTGGGGCACTGGCACAGTTATTAGAAATGAGGGAACTGTTGGTTTCTATGATTCTACTTCATTCCCTGTCTCTAGACTGTTCCCATTAACCCCTGATATCATCTATTTAGTAACATTTCTCAAAGACTCTTGTGGTTAAAATCATTCACTCCAGAACAGTTATACAAATATATAATATTTAAACTTCATGACCTACTGTGACTCTTTCAGTATGGCTAGTATAGTGAAAGCTAGGAGAGCATGTAGCACCATGCTCCTGGGGTCATGCCTGGAGTTATGCAGCGAACTGTCCACAGGTCTTTGCCAATGAGTCAAGGTCTCCAGGGTGTTGCTACAAGAAGAGCCATTTGTGCTCTTCTCAGGCCTTGTTCCCCAAAGAAGTCACATGGCTCTTCCCATGTATCCAGAAATGAACCAGCCTTAGTTATAGGCAGAACCTCTCATTAGTAAGGTATGTTTTGTTTTTGAATTTTTAATTTCAGAGTTCTAGCTGAGCTGATATCTTCTATTTGGAAAAGGAAAATACTTACCTGGGCTAAAAGCAGCATCACATACTGTCCCTGAATGGCATGAAATCTGGTGTAATAAGGTGGCCGTAGTGAGGTCCCAAATATTCACCATGCCTTCTTTGGTGCCAGAAACTAACAGTGTGCTTTCAACATTTAAATTGATGGTATTGACCTAAGAAGAAACAATGATAAATAATTGGCTCAGACTCCTCATTAACTATGCTTTTCCCATGCTCCTTAAAGTATCCACTCACAATGACAAAAATTAAGCTTTACCGTGCAGTGTGTGCTGGTACAACTAATATGACTGTATTATATTTTAGTAATATCTAATGACCATTTATTTTAAAATGAAGTAAAATTCTAAGTATGCTAGAAAAATACCCACAATATTGTTCATAAGAAAAAACAAAAACAAAACAAACTAAAATTCAAGTGGAATCAGAAAAAACTCCAGATAGCGAAAGAAATCCTGAGCAAAAAGAATAATAAGGAAGAGATTGTAATTCCAGATTTGTAATAAAACAGGGTACTGGCACAAAAATAGACATGTAGACTAAAGGAATAAAAGAGAAGACCCAAATATGAGTATTCATAACTACTGTCATCTGATTATTTGATATAAAGGCAAAAAGTATATCCTGGAGGAAAGACGGCATCTTCTATAAATGGTACTGACAAAGTTGGATGTCCGCATGCAGAAGAATGAACTGACACCTATATCTGTCCTGCTGCGCAAAATTAGATCCAGGTGGGCCAAGGACCCCAATTTTAAATGTGAAACAATGCTAAAACTTCTAGAAGGAAAAATAGGCAGTACCCTATAAGATATAAATGTAAACACCACTCCATCAGCCACTGACAAGTAGGACCTCATAAAACTAAAAAGCTTCCTTACAGCTAAGGAAACAGTCGACTATGTGGAGAAAAACCCCACAGAATGGGGGAGAATCTTTGCCAGCTACATACCTGACAGAGGATTAATATTTAGAATATACAAGGAACTAAAACAACCAACCATACAAAACAAAAACAAAAAAATCAAAGCTAAAAAACCAAAGAGTCAGAGAAACAACCCAATTGAAAAATGGGCTGGGGATCTAAACAGAGTTCTCAATAGCAGAAATAAAAATGGCTAAGAATACTTCAGTGTTCATCATCCTTAGCAATTAGGGAAATGAAAATTAAAACAACTTTGGGATTTCATCTCATCCCAATCAGAATGGCTAAGATCAACAAAACAGCTGACAACCAATGCTTAGAGTCTGTTGAGACAAACTCTCTTTCGTTCACTGTTGGTGGGAATGCAAATTGGTACAGCAGCCACTCTGGAGATCAGTATGGAGAATCCTCAAAAAACTGAAAAATAATCTACCATATGACCAAGCTCTTTGGCATATGCACTAAAGACTCAATATCCTTCTCCAGATATTTGCTCAGCCATGTCCATTACAACCCTATTCACAATAGCTAGGAAATAGAAACAACCTAATGCCCAAAAGATAATTAGATAGTGAGAATTTTGTGGTACATTGGTACACAATGGAATACTATTCAGCTGTACATAAATATTTTTTTAAATAAGTTACCTGAAACCTAGAAAGGACTATACTGAGTGAGGAAATCCAAACCCAGAAAGACAGATGTCACATATTCCTTCTCATCTGCAGTTCCTAGCTCCAAATGTGAGTATCCCACATAGAAACCAGGGCAGTATAAAGGGATCACCGGCGTGGAAGATAGCAGGTGAAGTGGGAAATGGAATAATCAGGAGGGGGCGCAGACTGGGGGAGGTCAATACAGAAGAAGAGACAAGTGACAAGTAACACCAAAGTTGTTTGATAAGCCTCAAGAAATCATATTACTTTATACTGATATAAAATTATACACAATACATAAGTGTATGTGCACACACACAGGAAGTTAAGCCACCTGGGCTGACAATGCTCCCCACAAGAATCATATACTAACAAATACTTCAGTACCAGACATGAGAAATTGCCTTTTGAATGGTCATGGTAGTCCAAGTGACTCCCTAAACAATACAGATTATTGATATAGCTCTTGGTGCCTCTCAGGAGTTGAAGCTGGGCCCTTACTCCTGAAGACACTACACCTGAGGACACAGGACTCAGATGACTTGAGCTGGATCTGACCTGAAAGCCTCTTTTCTGTGGTCTTGCTTCTATGGTTCCAGAAATTACTATGCAAGTTGCTAAGGGAAGGAAGCAATTAAAACAGTCTTACCCATCTGTAACACCTAGGAACCAAGACAATTACCAGCATGGTAAGAGATGCATAAAAGCACAATAAGTGGCACTCATATATCAGTGGCAACCAACAGTTATCTAATTGGACTTAAGGCCACTTAATTGGAGGGAAAGCATTCCTGGTACATTCCTAAAATAGCCAGCTTCCTGGGACTAGTGAGGTCATGGACTTTAGAAAACAACCTACTACTACCACTTTGCTAAACCTTGTCTTTATACCCACAGATAAGTGTAGTTACCACCCCTTATCAAAGAAGTCTCTCTTGATAGTAAACAGAGACCGTTACAGAAAACCACAACTGGACACAATGCTGAGATTAACAGATTATAGGGAGTCTAGCCCCACTGGATACATCTGTATCACAGCTCCTGTATCTATGGCTCAAGGAATATGGAGGAAGAGAGGGCAGAGAAGAGTGTAAGAGCCAGAATACCAGAAGCCAGCTGTAAAACAATCTCTCTCAGAAATGGCTACATAAACAAGACTGGAACAGTGGCAATATCAGCAGACATGTTAATGTGGAAAAGGAAAAATTTTACAGGGTTTCACAACTAGACAAACTATAGGCAATTGATGACTACTAGGAGAATTAACCTTTCCCAGGGATGAGCCTTCTTATTGATTGTTCAATGCAGAGTGGTCAGCCTTGAAACCATCTACACACCACCAACAAAAACAGCCTCGGCACATTGTATTTATATATATCCATGTATATACATATACATACATATGTATATGTATGTAACAATAATGAAGAAAAAGGCTATGAACTTGAGAGTGAGGGGACTTAGTAGAGGCTCAAGGGACATTAGGTGGGAGGGGTTGAAGAGAGGAAATGGAGGCGAGAAGGTGATATAATTCTATTTCAATTAAAATATATTTTAAAAAGTTAACGCTGAGGGGCTGGAGAAATGGTCAGTGGTTAAGGGCACTGGCTGCTCTCCCAGAGGTCCTGAGTTCAATTCCCAGCAACCACATGGTGGCTCACAACCATCTGTAATGAGATCTGGTGCCCTCTTCTGGCCTGCAGACAGAACACTGTGTACATAATAAGTAAACCTTAAAAAAAAAATCATATTGAGGTGGCAAACTACTTGAAGCAGGGCTGATCCATGACTATTTGAAGGCTGTGTGTAATGAAGGAACTTGAGTTGCATACTAAATGTCTTCAACCTTGAAGACCATGAAAACGCAGCATCACTTTGCAGCTGCTGGACAAAGGCAGTACTGTAAACTATAGCTAAGACACAGTAGCATGACTCGATAAACCACCAGGAACAAGTTCTGTTGTGGCTCTGTGGCTAGGCTGTGCATTCTTGGCCATCCCCACAGCTTGTTAGTGCTCTTAGCTTTGGGATAGGTATCTCCCGGACAGACAGTCCCTTCTACCTTCTAGGTCAGAAAGCATGAAGATGATGGGTCCTACCTCAGAACTGACTTTTTGAAAATTAATTGGGACAGAAGCTAATTCTCTCAGGTAAATGTGCCAATAAACCTATTAGAGGGGGGAGGAAGGCAGAATCGAGCACCTAACAGGATCACCCAAAGAGCTGGCCTATAATCTCTAATATGCAAAAGAAAATGGACAAAACATACACAAATCCAAGTACTTACTGCCCACCCACCCTCTGGACCCAGAGCTTTGTTGTTGGACTCACACTGACATCATGTTCCAGTTCAGCCAGCAAGTCAAACTGGTGTCTTTTGGTGCCTGGCATTTCTGCAGGAACACCGGACCACACCTAGGACAAAGCACATTGCAGAAGGTATTTTTAAATTTTAATACAAAATTCTCCACACATTTGCGAAAGACTCCCATCCAGCATGCCTGCCAGTGAATGCTGGGACAGGTCCAGTGTCCCCATGGGCTTCGTCCCCACTAGTACACACATGCCTCTGTCCACATCCATCCCTTGAATGTGTTACTCTGTGTGGTTCAAGCACTCTGTGAATCAAGGGAATGTTGCATGCACAAGTGTTGCAATGTCTAGTAGTGTTTCAAGAAGTAGGTAACCAAACCCCCAAATTATATTATATACAGGAAACTTATCTATAAGGTTGGAGAAAAAAATGCCGACAAACTCTGCAAGAAACATAATGGCTTTTGTTTCTTTCCTGTACACAGAATCAAACTGGAAATCTAAGCACTAGAGAAGCTTGTATGGGAAAACAGGAGTCTGAAGAGCAAGCTGATGACCCTGTACAGCACAGAAACAGTGGGAACACATGGATGCCTGTCTCACATTTAAACACTCTGATCTTTCAATGATCCCTCAACTTCACTTGCACTGTTAGGGTTAACTGATCAACTAGTAGGGCTCCAGTCTGTGTCTGCAGTCATCAAACAAGAAGAGCTCCAATTCTGTTTCTGAAGAAGACCTGTAAACACCTAGGTGAACACACTGTGCACAAGCACACAGTGAGACCTACTGAAGACACAACACATGTGTACTGAAGGACCTACGAAATCAAGCTGGAACTGACCTGGAAATTCCTTCCCTGCTGCAGAGCTTTCAGTGACAGTCACTGGGGGGGAGGGAGGGGGGCGTGGGCGTGGGGAGTGGGTCATGAATGGATTTATCCAACAGTGGACCCTGCATGCTGTTAGACTGAGATGCCAGTCAAGATGTGCCTGCTGTGCACAATAATGGCTTTCCAGCTGGATCTGAGCCTTACTCCACAGGAAGGAATTCATGTCTTGTCCTATAAACCTGGTCAAAGGCCCAGAGCTGGGAAAGTCCTAGGCCTTAGGTGAAAGCCCTTTACTGATGTTTTGCTGAACAGCCACATTGCAAATTTGCCATCTACATATTTATGTTAAGACCCATAGATGGTGCTGCCCTCAACCCTGGTCAGGAAGCTGCTTCTGCAGTAGGAAGCAGTTGATGTAGACACTCCTAACTGGTTAAAGTACGGAGAGTAAGTGACTGTTGATTGCTCAGTCCTTCATGAACATTCACATCAACAGCCCAGTGCTGAGAGAGCGGCAGCATGGAAGAGGATGTTGGAGTCTGCAGGACGGGGAGGAGTGCTACGAAGTGTCCTCTGGACATGACAAGGCTACTGCACCAGGAACTCCCGTCACCTGGGGTAACCTGCACACGACTTCCCCAGCATTCCATCACAGACAGGAGAGGCCCTCATGAGACTCTGTCCCAGCTAAGCAGTTACTGGCAACTTGTGGGGTAGAGGTGCCCTTTCCTTCGGGGGTGTGGCATCTGATGGGCCACTCAAGCTCTTGTGGATGGCCTACACCCATTTTGCATGCCGGCAACACTAACTGTTTTAAAAACAGAGGAGGAGGAGGATTTGAAGGTGAGAGAGGGAAGTATTGTGAGAGTGAAAAGGAGGGGAGATTTGTGTTGGATATGATCAAGATACATTATATGCATGTGTAAAACTATCAAAGAATAAAAAAGATACATGGAAGAAATGCTCAGTACAATAACTTTAAGAAAATGCAGTAATAACATATCCTTGTATATCATTTACATACTTTCTGAACATATTGATAGGAAACTGAATGGCTCACAATATTATATAATCAAAACATTTTCAGTTAAAAAGTATATATAGACCTTTACGGTAGAGTCCCAAGATGCAGAAAACAGCCTGTCATTATGCCAACAGATCTTACTGACAGCATCATCATGTCCCATCAGTGTGTCTTGGCGTCTTCCAAATGCTATGGAATAAAAATAGCTAAAAGATAACAACGACTGTTAAAATAATATCCAAGCTTAGTTTTAAGATTCTTAAACATGCATTTAAGAAACAAATATTATTTCTAAACTACTAATGCTTACTAGAATTACAAATTACTTTTTCTTGTATTATTAAAAGAAAAATATTCAACATTTGAATTTGAAATTATATTACTTCCAAATCTATTTTAGCTACATTTCACCTGAGTTTAAAATATAGAAAAAAAATAGATTCTAATTGGAGAAATTATTATACTAAAATAATGGTATTTGACCACAATGATGTGTCCTCATCTCTACTATGTCTCCTCTAATGCAAGCCTGCTTATCCCTCACGTCCACATGTGAGCAGCCACTAAGCATGCAGAATCAATTACAAGAAGCAGGCACAGATACACACACGTTGTTATCCCACGAAGAACTGATGACAGTGGTGTCTCCTGGCAAAAGTAAGCAAGATGATAAAGCCTGAAATACAAAAGATTTGATATTAATGACTTGCAATAATTAGTAAACCCTTCACTGGTATACTTCAATTATGGATTCCTGCCAAACAGATGTCAGATTCTTTCTATAGTGGCTTTCCTCATCACTATCCAGGACTCAGAGTTGCTAAGTCCAGATACTGGTTTTCTCCCAAATGCTCAAAGTTGTCAGGAATACTGTAACCCAGCCTGATGCTTCTTGGGCTCTCACAGGGCTGGAGGAATGTTGCTAATCTGGAGTAGAGCATGGTAGGAGAATAGTCCTTAAGGATGAAATGGCCCTCTCTGTATTGCAGAGATGTGGCTAAGGAAAATGTACAAAGTTCCCAAGGGAATTACAAAATCTCCCGGAGTGTTGATGTTAAAAATAAGGCACATTCTTTAAACTGGTTTTATTTCCCCAAGTAATCAGAAGTGCCTAATTATTTAAGTAGCACAGAAATACTTCTTTTCTGATAGCTAAAAGAAAGGATAAACTTATTAAGGAGAATTCTACTGGGTATCCAAGATTTTAGGTTAAATCACACTGGCATGAGAAAAAGTAAGGAGAAACTGGCCCTCCCTTATTCCTTCCTGTCAGCCTCCCTCCATCCCGCCCTCCAGATTCAGGCCCAGGACCTTCCACTGAGCGACATACACCCCAGGTCCTGTGGGTTTCTACCGTAAATAACACCGGTAAGACAAACTTACCATATTTGAAAATGATATACTTCTCTGTAGCATTTTGGATTCCTTAGAAAACATCTTCAGAGTGGAATCTAAGAGTCAGAACAGAGATGAAAGACTACCCAAGCATTACAGACGCCAAAGGACAACCGCCCTACTGACTCGTGGAGGGCAGAAGTCAGCATCGTTCCACGGAAAACTAAGTGTATGCAGGCCTCTGAGGCCATGCCAACATGAAGATTCTAAGATGTAACTTCATGGCTGAAACCATACAATCCCAGCACAGACATGGTTTGCCACTGATATTTCTAAAGGTCTGCGTGCACAGTGAAGCCCCACACTCAAGTGCATGGAAAGTTATGAGAGGAGGGAGGCAGAAATCTTAATACTAAAACAAAGATTATCCTTTTAACAAAGATTTAGAGGTGTGTTAATGTATATATAAGTGGTTCTTTGTAAAATGCATTTATGTGTATCACATATGTGCCTGCAGCCTGTGAAGACCAGAAGAGGGTGCTGCATTCCCTGGAACTGGAGTTCTAGATGGTTTTAAACTAGCATGTGTGTGCCGAGAACCAAACCCATGTTCTCTAAAGAGCAGTATTTTAAAATACTGAGCCATATCTCCAGGCCTAATTTTAATTTTAAGAAAACAAAGACTTTGCCAATAGAAGTAATGTTTTTAAATGAATGGACTAATTATAGAGTGACATTTTTTAAAAAATTATTTATAGATGAATAGTACTCTTGTTTTTATTATTTTTTCTCTTTACTGAGGAAAGAAAATGTTTTGTTGTATAATGAATGGTACCTAAAGTAGGTACTTAGAGTCCTGAGCTCCGCCCCACACACTCCTATTTAAAAAGGTATTGGACAAGCAAAGCTGGAATTGAAAAGAAAGGCCGGGTTAAGGTTAACAAATCGGAAGGGAGCAGGATGCAGAATCAGTCAAACACTTTTAATTCTGCAGCAGATCCGATGCCAATCAAGTGTCTACACTGGCTAGGAGAACCACTAGCTTGTAAAAGAATAATGATGCAGGAAGGAAAATACCCAAATGTTTAATTTCCTTGACTAATAAACACTGTGCAAGCTCACCAACACAAACTGTTAAAAAGCCAGAGCAGAGGCTCAGTGAAGAGCATCACCATGGGGTCAAAGCCATGGTACAATCTCCAGCACCACAAACCCCAAGACGCACAACTCCATGTTGCTACAGCTATCCATCCTGCAGTAACCTACTTCCTAAATATCCACCATGGTAACCCATCATAACGAGCTTTAATCAATTTCTTCTCTACAGTAAAACATCACATTTCAACCTAATCTTAGCAACAGAATTCATGAAAATTATAAACAGGAGCCTCAGTAAGACTTTACTTAGCACTAGCTTGGGAACAAACACAGAAACACAACAGTACTTGGCCATTCCTTTTTTGCTTTTGGTCCTGTTAGGCAGTTCTGAGTGCTCACCACAAAGTCTACCAGAGTCAATTTGACCATTTTAAAGAAACATAAAGCAGCCAAGACACTTTTCTCAAAATCAGAGATGCTCTCCCGGCACTAGAAGTCACCAGGTTAAAGACGGCAGTGAGCACTGGTCCCCCAGGTGGCGATCCCTGTGAATGGTCCCAAAACTTAAGCATCTGAGTCACAAACACTGTGCATCGGAGCAAGAAATTTAACTTTGAGGCCAATATTAGAATGCATATAAACCAGTAATACAAATCATGAAAATCTAAACTTGAGAAATGTAAATTAAAACAAAAATACAAATGTTTGACTTTAACAAAAATCCTTTCTTTTTACTTAGCAAATTCACAAAGCAGTGGTACTGGGGGAGATCTGAAGCCCTGATGGTCATAACATAAAACTCATGGTTTACAAGGTCACGTGAGTACAAAGATTTGAAGATTCGACATACCATGGCAGACAAACCCTACAAACCACTAGCCCAGTGGTTCTCAACCTTCCTAATGCTGCGACCCTTTAATGCAGTTCCTCGTGTTGTGGTGACACCCAACCATAAAATTATTTTGTTGCAACTTCATAACTGTAATTTTGCTATTGTTATGAATCATAATATAAATACCTGATATGTAAGCTATCTGGTATGCGGCCCCTGTGAAAGGGTCATTCCACCTCAAAGGGGATGCGACCCACTGGTGGAGAATCACTGCACTAGAGACTTTGTTAAAAGACACAAATGTTTGTTGGTTGCTTAATGGGTCAACACAGTAGCTAGAAATCCTGGT
Source organism: Peromyscus melanophrys (assembly GCA_902168415.1). Lineage (NCBI taxonomy): Eukaryota > Metazoa > Chordata > Mammalia > Rodentia > Cricetidae > Peromyscus > Peromyscus melanophrys. The sequence continues at coordinate 19,014 of CABHPR010131814.1, forward strand.
AAAACACAGATGGCTTCCTCCTTCCTGAGCAGCACTGTAGATACCCTGACATGTCCAGTGTAGGGTCCTGCATATAACCTTTCCTACACAATTATTTTGTAGACGGTGGGAAATTCTATTTTATGGACTCCAAGGTGGTATGTGAATAGAAAAGAATGAAATGCTTCAGATTACACATCACAGTGACAGAATATGGTAGCAGTGACTCATCTACCTGGATGTGGTTAGCTGTATAGCATCATTTATAAACATGACAGATGGGAACTACAGTCTCCTGTGCTAATCTAGGACTAAAGAGTAGCTTCATGAAAAATAACCACTAGCTTTGTCAGAACTGGTTGTCCTGACACTAAAGCATACTACAATTAATGATAGGCCTCCAGAAAAACACATGTACAGCAAGAGATGAATTTTACTGTTCTTATAGATCAGCACAGCCAAATTCTAATGTATCATTAAGATATAGTTCTAAGTCTTATCAATAAGGCACAGGTACATTATCACTATATGAATTTAATGCTATGTTAATTTCTACAAAAAAAATTCTAGAGCTATATGCTGAATGTCAGGGTGAAACCTAACAGCAAATATGCATTCCACAAGCTAATGTGCACCACCACCCTGGCAATCCAGGTCTGGCTTAGCCCTGGCTACTCCTCCATGCCATTCTGAGTTCTGCAGACCATGCAGCAGACCTGGAACTCTTGCAGTAAGACAGCCTGCAGTAAGCAAGGCCATGGCCAATGGACTCTTCCTGCCTTGTGCCTTCATCCAGGAAACCTTGTCAGCAACAGGAAGCCTTTCTTTTTTGGCAGACTATAACAAAACTTTTCCAAGCCTATTTTATGTGGAAGCAGCACATGCCAGTAAAGCCCAGACACTGTATTTCCAGCTAAAGAGCTTTCCAGGTGGGAAAACATACCTTGTGATGTGGTAAAGACTGAAGACCCATTGCAAGACACTGCTATCCCTGTAACCGCCCTGTTGAAAATCAAAGTTTTATAAATTACCATTAGCCATGTGCTGGACACCTGCTTTATTTTACTAAGCTCCTTTCATTTTGTGTTCATAGCTTCTTCACTCGGTCTGCTCTCTGTATGCTCCTGCCATGACAAGTCATTGCTTGGCAGTGCCCACCTTTGCTCAGACAACACCCTGCTGCTGGAAAACATACCCACTCTTTGCTCCCCAAGCTGCTGCAGAACATGCTAACATGTTTCTGACGCGTGAAAATTGCTTCTCTTACAATCACACCTGACTTGACCATCCCCAATGTGACGGCACTTACTCTTCACAATCACTTAGCTTGCTTCATTCAGAATGCACTGTCCCTAATGTCTGTCAATGGGGTACACATGGGGCTCCAGTGGGCCCTTTTAAGAACATCCAAGGCTCAACCATTAAATACTACTTGTATAAGCACAGTTTATTTACACCGTCATCTTGTCTTTGACCACATGAACTCTTCCTATGTGCCCTTCTGGGAAGTTGAGGGAAGAAAAGCTATTCTAAAAGAAACAAGGTAGAACTAGCTGTCTATTTTCAAGATGCTATACTATGCTTTGAGCCATACACCTAAAACAAAGCCAGGCATTAGCACACCCAAACCTACTCATGACCAATGGAATACACGGCCACTACCTGTGTGAGAGTGCTGACAGCCAGGGAGCTGTCCCAGGGCCTGAGCTCAGGCTTGGGTTTTCTTTATGAAGCAGGTTGGCCCATTAGGCCAGTCTCTTAAGCTTTCCTGCCAGAGTACATGAACATTCTGAGAGATTATACATGGAAGGCTTTCATTCACAAACCCAAGTTCCTTGAAGTTACAGGCGTCTTTAAAAAAAAAAAAATGCAGATTTTATAATGGATATGTTTTTCTGTTTCTCTCCTTCCCTCTTTCCCTGTCTTTCACTCATCCTGCACATCCCCTTTTCCTCTTACCACATTTGACTTCATTACCTTATGGTGCTTCTCTTTCTCTACCCATGTGTTATCATTACCTTATGAAAGATCTTTATCAACTGTCCCATTCATCCATATATCCATTTACTCACCCACCCACATTTGTTATAATTTTTTGCATGTGAATATGTGTGTGGTATGCATGTGTATTCACATTTGCATGTCTGTGGGAGCATGTGTCTGTATGGGTGTCTGTGCATGTGGATGTCTTCCGTGATGGCTCTCCATGCACTTTATTAAGGCAAGGTCTCTCACTGAATCTCTGCTAGCGATCTTGCCCAGGGATCCTCTGTCTCTCTCCTGAGTTCTGGGATTACAGATGGCCTCCACTGCACCTGCCCAGCTTCTACACGGGTTCTAGGGATCTCAATTCCACCCTAACACTTGCAGGAAAAGGGCTTTATCCAGTGAGCTACCTTGTTAGCCCTGTTTGTTTTTTTTTTAAAGATGTACTTTCTCCTACACTATCAGTAAATTCAAAGCTTGGTGACAGACGCACTTGTCCCATAATTTTCCAATTTTTAAGATTTGAGGGGTGGTATATATAGTTTAGAGGTACAAAAACTCCAAGCTGTCTGCCAGCCCAATCTCATTCTAGAACAGTGGTTCTCAACCTGTGTGTCACAACTCCTTTGGGATCAAATGACCCTTTCACAGGGGTCACATATCAGATATCATGTATGTCAGATATTTACATTACTATTCATAACAGTAGCAAAATTACAGTTATGAAGTAGCAACAAAATCATTTTATGGTTGGGGATCACCATAACATGAGGAACTGTATTAGAGAGTCACAGCATTAGGAAGTTTGAGAACCACTGCTCTAGAACAGCGTACGGCAGAAATGGCAGTATGGAAGAGCATGGGGTCCAAAAATAACCATATACTGCCAAGTTTCCCTTTGCCACACTGGCTTCACATCAAAAATCACTGTAGACATTTTGCAGGCTGGAAACCAAAGGCGGCAACACTGAATGGACATTTCCCACCTGACTTGGTGTTAGGATTCTGCCCTCACTCCGGCTACATTACTGCACATGCCCAGTTTGGGATCTTGCGTCTTACGTCACCAGTAGGTGCTGGCGACTACATCCCATTGTGGTCACACAATCTGCACCTTAAAAGCCAGGTGCAGACCCCATGCTCTCTTTGCTCTCTCTCTGCTCTGATCTGCTCCCCGCCCCCATCTTTTCTCTCTCTTCAGGCCTGGCTCACCTCTTTCCCCTCCCTCACTCCTTTTTCCCTCCTAATAAAGCTCTGAAAACTAACACTGGGTTCTGTCATGACCGTGACCTTTCCACGGGGTAACCAGCACTGCCACCAGCGCCATTTATCATCCTTTCACTTGGCTTCTGCAGTTTACCCCCACACCGAGACCCCAGCTTTTACAGACGAGGCACGAGGCATGCTTACTCTTTGTGGAGTTTGTACTGCTCGTGTAGCTGCAACTTGGTGATGTTGTTCCAGGCCAGGCTCCTGCTTTCCTCGGTCAGGTCTTCAAATGACTCCTCCCCTGGAGAAACTACATGAAACTGGTGCTGAGTGAGTTAGGAATCACAGAAGGGCAGCTGCACCAGACTCACCCTATTTTCTATTCAAATTAAGGAACCAAGAAAACAAGTCGCCCACCAAAATATGCTTTCAAAGGTATTTGTCATACGGCCCAATGTTAGCCAAGAACAAATTAGACATAGAAAGTTTCACTGAAAGCTCCAGGCTTCCTAGTGTTTGCAAAGTCCTGATCTGACCAGTCGCTTAGGCATCATGGGAAAAATAAGTCTGAGTGGCCATCTCCTTCTCAATCTTTTCCTTTGTAAAACCTGACAGTTGCCTAGGAACACTGAAGCTTTATGGTGATTTTGAGAAGGATAAAGAAAACAAGAAATAAAATAAGGCTTTTGGTCCCTCAAAGGGTTTCTGGGCAGAAGTGATGCTCTCACTTCTGCAGGAAGAAAACCTGGATTGATTACCCTGGTTAAAACGGTCACAATGGTGGTTACGGCTGGTGACTAAGGGGTGAAGACAGCATTTCTGACTTAACCCTGCATGTCTTCAAGTAGTATTTTAAGCTGCCCCTAGGTCAAGCCCTCACAGGAAAATGCTGGAAAGCGGGCTTCGCTACTCTTGCAGCCTCCCTGAGAGGCTCAGCATGCCTGGGTGTCATGAGACAAAACTGAAGAAAAGGAGACATCTTGTTGATGAGATGCTGTGTTGTCACACGGCTCCTCATGTGAGGCTCTGTGACATACGAAACACTGATGAAGGTGCGTGATCTTAAAGTCCATCACGGTAGCCAGCATGGCCTGGATGGAAGAGATACTCTACACACACTTGCCACATGTTAAGAAGAAAATTAAATAAAAAAGAACAAAGTTAAGAAGCGAAGCAATCTGAACTGAATTCAAGCTCTGTATGGGGGTTTGGTAGAGTCAAGGCCAAGTCTTTTCTAGAAAAGTGTAGAGTAGGTGACTGGGAACATGTCTGCCAGTGCCGCAAAGCACTGCGTGTAAACTTCAAAAGCACAGCGTCGGAAGGAACCAGGACAATCACAGCCACAGGAAATGACCTTTCCTCAAAGTTGATAGTTACAAACCACCTTCAACAAAGACAGGGGTTGGAGAAATAAGTTTGTTTTGTGGTGCTTGGGACTGAGCCCTGCACATACTAACCCTGCCACTGAAGTAGCCCAAAGCCTTCTACAGATGCAAACATCTGTAAGCAACTCAGCAGTTCGTGTTTCATCTCTGCTTCAGAATCTTCAGAGAGAGAAACAAAGGCCCTACCTTACACTACTGGTCACAGGACTTACCTGGGGAATCTGTCATAGAAGCATTATAGCTGGAGGCCTGGGACACACTTTTAAACTTGGGGGTGATCCTTCGAGGATGTGGTGTCATAAACAACTGTTTTGGTGTCTGCCCAAATTCCAAAATTTGGGTCAGCATGGCTACTTTCTCATCCGGATCCTCAATGCTTTAGGAAGAAAGACAAAAGACGCAGTAAACCAACAGCTTCAAATCCTGAAGCATGAACTTCAAACAGTGCAGGTCAACAGGGAGACAGAACCTCAGATAAAAAGCCAACATGGCTGAGGACTAAACCTCTTTGTACACCTTTACATAATATTTTTTTCTTTGTTCTGTCTGTTTTGTTTTGATACAGGGTTTCTCTGTGTAGCCTGGCTGTCCTGGAACTCACTCTGTATCAGGCTACCTTCAAACTCAGAGATCCACCCACTTCTGCCTCTTGAGTGCTGGGATTAATATTGCCAGGTGATGGTGGTGAATGCTACATCTGTATGGGTGGCTGAGGAGGCCAGAAGCAGGCATTAGATTCCTCAGCGCTGGAGTTCCAGGTAGCTGTGAGCTATCCCACATGGGTGCTAGGAATCAAACTCAAGTCCTTCTGAAGAGCAGCTAGAGCCCTTAACTGCTGAGCTGTCTCTCTGGCTCCCATTTTCTGTGTCTTAGCAACTAACAATGTTGAAAGCAAGATATAAATCATTTCAAAATTTCTATATCTTAACTTCTCAAATAAGTGTATTAATAATTCAGATAGAAGTGTTTTATAATGAAGCAGAAACACCTTGTAGACATATACATACCTGTTCAAGTCTACACCACCTTCATAGGTCAGGGGATGAAATACTGAAGGAGAGATATAAACACTAATGAAAAAACGTACATTTAGTTATAAATATCCTGTCCAGATTCTGCACAATTCAAAGCTGTATTCAAAGAAATTCATTTTCGTTTGTGAAACATTAATATTCAAACAGTAAATATTATCTTGTATTATTATCTTTTGGTGAACAAAAATGTAACTGGCAGATGTGATGTGCTGTTATCTGGGTGTTTTCCTTGGTTATTTCTTTCTCCTTTAGGGAAGCATTAGTCACAGAACTGGTGTGGCTGCACTTCACATGAGTCACTTCTGGATTTCAGCTCAAGTTCCTTGCTACTGACAGAGAGAATCAGAGAAACCTGAGGCAGATAAGCACTGAGGCTGAAGAGGTGGACAGCTGCCATCTTCTTCATGATTAATTAAAAGCAAGCTTTGGGCCTTCACAGGCATTGAAGTTACTGCTCTATTACAGAGGTTTTTGTTTGGTTTGTAGAGTCTAGACATGTAGCCCAGACTGGCCCTGAGCTCATGGCC
>CABHPR010131814.1:25233-51462 GCA_902168415.1 Peromyscus melanophrys
CCCCCCCCCCCCCCCCCCCCCGTCTTCAGCCAGAGCACTGGGTCTCCAGATTGTTTGTCTGCATGTCTGCTTTCTCACCACACACTAAGTGAAACATCAGCCAATGTTACATACCATTATGGGCCCCTACAGCTTCACTTCCTTTTTGCTTATAGCCAAATATCAGATCAATCCACTCATGGAGGTGCTCAGACACATAAGTGCTTTCCAAGGCATCCTTGTTCTTCTGCAGAAAGTCTTGGGGACCTATCAGGGTAGACTTCATCAGAATTTTATGCCATCTCTATTGTATTTTCTTTCATTTCTTGTACCTATCCATTTGTGCTTAAAACTTCTAGGAGAAAAGAGATACATGCGTCTATTTTTTTTTCCTTTAAAGACACACATATTTCTAATGAGTTTTATTCTTTATCTTACATATTTTTTTTTCTGAAAAAGTGGCAGGAAGCATTTTTATAACATTTAGGTCTTTCAAACATATACTGATGTCTTTACAAGGTAGACTCAGCATACTTCTGATTGGGATAGACAGATTCCAGTTCAATTAAGTAGGTATTCTTAAAAGCCACAAGAATACAATACAATGAATGACATCACAACTCCACTACTCGGGAACGCATGCAACATGCTATGCTGTCATGCCTCAGGAGGAACTTACTTGAGGCCCATGCTGGAAGCTCCACATCGTCAACCATCTGCCCTCCTTGTCTCTTTCCAAGATCCAACTTCAGACTATTGACTAAAAAGCTGACGTCTTCATCATAAAATTCTGGAATCAACTGCAAGTTGGGGGAGGGTGGTAACATGTTTTTAAAGCATTTAGAAACCAAAGCCCTGTGTATTGCCATCTTCCTGAACTGCTTACCTCTTTAAAATCTGTTGCACCATCCAAACAGTTTTTCCAGGTTTCTGCAATACTAGATATGAAAAAGAATGATGTGCTCATGATCAACCTGAGCTACGGACAGCAGCAGCGGCTTTCCTCTGCATCCTCCCACTAACACCCACTGTTCTAGACTCTGGCACCCCAGCTTTCTCACCAACACAGCTTTGAACATGCATGTGAGGCCCCTTGACCAAAAAGAAAAGTGTGGCCCAGGGGGCTGGTGGAACTTCACTAGGAATCACAGGAGAGTGAAGCGAGCCCACACCACCACATGCACAGTGCCCCATGGAAGGTGCACACCACACCATCCCACACCACCACATGTACACTAACTACCCCATGGAAGGTGCACACCACACCATCCCACACCACCACATGCACAGTGCCCCATGAAAGGTGCACATCACACCATCCCACACCACCACATGCACAGTGCCCCATGGAAGGTGCACATCACACCATCCCACACCACCACATGCACAGTGCCCCATGGAAGATGCACATCACACCATCCCACACCACCACATGCACACTGCTCCATGGAAGGTGCACATCACACCATCCCACACCACCACTTGCACACCGCTCCATGGAAGGTGCACATCATTTGAGCAACTGCTCTGTGGCTCCAGAAAAGATCAGACCAAAAAAACATGTGGTGGGACACAAGGGGACTTTACTTCCTTTTTGTATTCTGGGAAGGAAATGTTAATCATGCAAATATATAAGCCAATTTTAATGGTTTCACCATAGTAGAATTATTAATAAGAATAAAATTTGGCTGGACAAATCTAATTGCCCAATAGAGAATAACAGTTTATGTAAATTGTGGTATATTATAAAAAATGACACAATAAATTTTTAAAGTCATTGTTTCAAAATATTCTTCATAGTATGGAAAAAAACTGCTCAGGCTACACAGGACAGGGGGAAAATCTATATTTAAAAAACTGTGCCTAAGCCGGGTGTGGTGACATATGCTTTTAATCTCAGCACTTGGATAGCAGAGGCAGGCAGATCTCAGAGTTCGAGGCCAGCCTGGTCTACAGAATGAGTTCCAGAACAGCATGGGTTACACAGAGAAACCCTGTTTTGAAACAAAACAGAACAAAAATCTGTTTCTAGGGTTGGAGAGATGGCTCAGTGGACCTGGGATGGATTCCCAGCTCCCACATGGTGGATCACAGCTCTCTCTGTGACTCCAGTTCTGGGTCATCTCCTGGTTCCTGTAGGTAGGGCATGCACAAGGTACACATACACATAAGCAGACACATACTCATCCACATAAAATAAATTAAAAATAATAAAAAACATGTTTCCCTATATATACACACACTATGAAAGCTTGAAAAAAAAGACTTGTTTTTGAGAAACAGTCTCACTATACAGTCCTGGCTGTCCTGGAACTCTATAAAGACCAGACTGGCCTAGAACTCACAGAGATCTGCCTGCCTCTGTCTCTTGAGTGTTGGGGTTAAAAGTATATGCCTTCAGGCCTGGTTGAGCTTTACATTTCTTTGTATTTTTGTTTATATCTAGTATTTTAAAACAAGCATACTGTACATATATAATCAGAAAGTGTTCAAAATGGTGAGAAGTTTTATCAAACCTGTTAAACATTCTATCTGCATTATCAAATCTTCCATTCTGTAGACACAGCATATACTCTGGTGCTAGATGGGGGGGGGGGGGGGAAACAAGGTTAAATCAGACTGTAGAATTATCTGGGAATCCAAGTGAAACTGTGGATGATGCTAGAGCCTTACCGATCCTAACGAGGTAAAAGAGCACATAGCCTGGGGAAGAGTAGTGACTCCCATACATGAACTTTGGCTCGGGCATTTCCTGGTATCGAGTCTACAACATAAGAACAAACAGTAACTGACTCAAGGTGTCAGCCCTCAGAACAGCAGAGGGCCAGCGAGGAAGCGCATCTGTGACTGGCAGCACTCCTTCCTGCTGTGCATTCTTATTTTCCAGGCTCACAGTATGGAAGGTGCCAACATCCAACCAACAGAACTAACTGCAGGCACCTCTTCTGCACTTTATCAAAGGATATCTTCATGAAAATAATTCAAGCAGGTCATCCTTCTACTTCCCCAATTAAAGACAAAGACAAACACACAGAAACAGTGAGCCGCCAGTCAGGGCAGGAAAGGGCTGACGACATCCTGACACTGAGCACCTAAGTCTGGGGACTGACTGAGCTTCAGTTACTGAGCAAGCACAGGCCACGACGTGTGTGCTGCTTAGAAGCCAGGGGTACCGCACATACCAGCAGTCGCTCCAGCCGTTCCTGATTTAGGGCTCCCACGGGCTTACTCAGATCTCGGAAGGTTCCAGGATTTGACAAGTCTGTAAACACCAACACAGTGACATTACACCTTTACTCTCCTGGAATGAGCCAAGTTCACACTTGTTTCTACAAATTAGTTTTAAAAACCGAGGTAAGTACACAAGTAGTAAGCACCTAAGTTATTTATATAGCTGCCAAAAAAAGGAAAAACCCACATCCACTAAAAAGTGACATCTGTAGTGTAAGGTATTCCAAATATAGACTGTTCAAACAAAGACTTGCTGTAGCAGGCCAGATGGATCTGTGGGTAAAGACACCTGCCACGGAGGCTGACAACCTGAGTTCAATCCCTGGGACCCACTTGGTGGAAGGAGAGAACAGACTCCCTTAGGCTGTCTGACCTCTACATGGGTCCACCTTGGCATATGTACAGCCACACACCCACCCCTCACCCCCCACATACAAATAAATAAGTAAATGTCATTTTAAAGTACTTTCTAATAAAAAACAAAGGAAGCCCAATTCCAAGTAAAACTACAAAAACAAATTTTTAACCCATACTCTTCCACTAAGGTTTACTCTCTATGTCTAAACTACAGTGAATATTCTTTTGTGACATTAGCAAAAGAAATTTTTTTTTGTTTTTTTGTTTTTGTTTTTTTTGTTTTGAGGCAAGAGTTTTTCTGGGTAGCCCTGGCTGTCCTGGAACTCACTCTGTAGACCAGCATGCTTCACAGAGATCTAATTCACAGAGATCCACCTGCCTCTGCCTCCTGTGTGCCACCACGGCCCAGCTACATTAACAAAACTTAAAAACCAAGGATTTGAAAATTATCAAAGAAATACATTCTTATATCCCTAGACAATTTGTTATAACTTTCAATGACAAAGGATCAACTCACTGAACTGTCAAAAAACTATTTGATCATAATATATAATTAAAAATGTTATGATATAAAATGATAATAATATCAAATTTTAGAAACATTATTTAAGGGAACAAGAAAGAAGTATTGATGCCATAAAAATGAAAGTGTTGTGATGGTCTTGAGTGTCAACTTGAGGGGACTGAGAAATGTCTAAATTAGCAAGAAGTTTTTGGGTGTGTCTTCACAGCATTTTCTGAGACAATCAGATGAGAAGGGTTCTTACCAAATGAATGTACTGATGCTTCAGTTGGTTCATAATATGATGTCAGTATTAGGAAGCAGTGAAAAATGGAGGAGGAAGGTCACTAGGGCATGTCTTCCAGGCTGTATCTTGTCCTAGCCCTTTGCTCTACTCTGCTCTGCTTCCTGGCTACCATGTTTCCTGGCTACCAAGCTTCCTGGCTACCATGTTTCCTGGCTACTAAGCTTCATGGCTACCATGTTTCCTGGCTACTAAGCTTCCTGTCTACCAAGCTTCCTGGCTACCATGTTTCCTGGCTACTAAGCTTCCTGGCTACCAAGCTTCCTGGCTACCATGCTTCCTGGCTACCAAGCTTCCTGGCTACCATGCTTCCTGGCTCTGCTTACTGTCCTTGGCATGATGCACTGAACCCCTGGAAACCATGGGCTAACATCAATCTTTCCACCTATCGTTCGGTTTACTTGGGTATTCTGTCCCAGTAACAACACAAAAGTCTGAGCAGTACTGTTCCCTCTCATACTGTGACTATGGATGACTTCCATTTCCTACTGTGATTAGTGGATGGTTAATTTTTTTGGTATTCAAAATCTCAATGTAAATCTAAAATAAAAAACTATCTTGGAATTTTCAGTGAGAAATTTAAATGTTTCAGAACTTGGCACTTACACATAATAATGGGAAGACTGAATTAAAATTATGCATACATTTCCTATGCATAACTTCCAAAGAAGTGGTAAATACACATAAAACACTATTTATGCAACATCTTGTCCAGTATTGTGAAATGGAAATTGGTAATCTTTAGTGAGAAAATTGAAATGAGTTCTAATTTGTTCCTATAATCCGATATGATGTAAAATAAAATGCATATGCCCTTTTGGAAGCAGATCTTCATCAGGCCCATGCACGGCAGTGCTCACCTAATTCTGTGCTGGAGTAGTCATTTATTACCCATGGGAACACGGGGTACTGGGAGAGGTCGTTGCAGCTGCGGTCGGCCAGGTTGTTGAGGTGAAGCAGGTACTGGTAGTTGGACAGGTGCCCGCGCTGCCACTGCAGCATGTAGCTCTCCGCAGTGTGTTCTGCGACATGGTGTTCTGAGGGGAGAGGGGTTGGAGAGCTCACTGTGCTTCCAGGATGACTGGCTAGCTGCTACTTAATGTGGCAGAACTAGCTTCTTTATTGTTTTCAAAGTGTCTTGATTTGTTTTCACAAAGATACAGGAAAAGAAGTTATTAAATATATTGAACTATTTTCAAACCACTCCCAAATATTACATGACTTGAACAATATAAGACTACAGAGTGAACACACAAGTATCACGTGGCCTCAGATGGCAATCACACAATGAGTCACAGTCTATCAAGTCTGCTGAGTTCTGATGGAGTTTTAGAGACCATGGCCACCTGTACACACTTCCCTCTTTTATTATAAGCCAGAACAAAACCATATAGGGCTTAATTAATTGTTTTCAGATTTGGAAGAGGTGGACTACTGCCAACTGATCAGTAGTTACATTTTATTTGTGAACTCGAAAAACACAAAATTGCCAAAGAAAAAGGTGAATTTCGTGGCACTGACCATTAAACCAGAACAACCAGGAAGGCCCTCCTGGGAAAAACGGTCTCTCCGTGAGAACTCTTGTTTTAGAAAAGTCAGAATGACTCAATTGTTCCACAAATGAATGGATTATCATCTTGTTTAGAAGACTCTGCATTTCTGAATCTAAAAACTCTTTACTGGCTGTGTGAAGCATCTTAACTCAAGTGCTGTTACTATGTATGTAGTGTATTGTTGTATGTGTTCTTACTTACTTCTTACCAAATTAATTAGCTACCAGGAAAGGCTTCGAAAGTGAAACTTTTTTTTACTCTTGGAACCCTCTGAAAAAGCTGGAGCAAACTCAGAAATGAGGTCAGACAGAGGGAGTGGCTTTGACTGCAGCTTCAGCATTCCCCCTAAAACAGTGACTTTTCTATTGTTGTCTTGTCATTGTTAGAAAAAGAAAACAAACCTGGGCACAGACAATAAAAACAAACTCATAACCAATCTCTGCTTATTCACTATGTTAATGTAATGAGCTCAATGAGGGGAAAAATAACTATAAGCTACTATGGGATATGATATATTCCTGCTGGAGTGAAATCTTTCCCTAAAGGGAAATTTCATTTCAAGGAAAGACACCCTTTACCACACATTTTTCTAGAAACGATCGCACTGCACACGAGAGAAACAAATTAGGATGCATTAATAAAACCTCAACTTCCATTTAAAAATCATTCCTTTTTAGTAATATGGCAATTATGTAAATTAGGAATTTAATTTAGTCGCATAGCTTAACAAAGAGTTCACAACTGATGAAAATGTAGGGGATTTTTCTGATAAAGGGGGAGAACTTCACATTTTCCATGAGGATTGAGGAATCATTCCTAAGCAAAGTAGATTCTATTCCAAGGGTGCCGAGCTGAGCACAGAGGATTCACCTGCTCCTTCCGCCTCAACTAGTGATCACAAACATATTCTCCCACCTTAAAAAAACGCAGTTTTGGTTTTTATAAATTAAATCATGACATGAAAAAACACTTGAGTAGACTCTCTGCAACCCACTCAAGTTGGAGGGCATTAAAATAGAGAAGCATTTAACATATTCATCAGGAGCTTTCAAAACACACAAATGAGTTATTACCAAAGTGTCGTGTATGGAAACTGCCAACATTTCCCTGGTGTGTAGGATATCATAGCACAGAACAAAACAGGTAATACTATGGCAGAGCACTGTTTCCTCTCGTATTTGCCATCCCAGCTTCTAAGGAGCTGGGCTACCTTCCCATGAACAGACAGTGGAGCGAGACCAGCAAACCTAGGTACGTGGCAATGTAGAAATAGAGGTCATCTCTGTCTTGAGGCTCATAGAACTTTAAGTATATGTCAGAACACAGGTCGTCTTCTGTGCAAAATACTTCCAAGCCCTGAAAATTCAGAAAGAATAAAACAAATAGCTCCATGTTCATCCTGGAATCACACAATCTCAAAAGTCAGCTAAGCATTTCTACGCTTGAGCCTTAAGCCTGCTGACATTTATAAATTGATTCAAGTTCTATATCCCTATATTCATATGTTTTCTTATAAACATCTTGAGAACAAGAGATGTACATCAAGCAAACAATGTTATTCTCTTTAGTACCAAATATTGTTATTGACATAGCTTTTTATTCTGAAATTTAAAATTAGATTTCCAATGGACTCACATTTCTTTCTTGCACATAAATGTTTAGCTTTCTTGTACAAATTAAATAACTATGAAACACAACAAATTAATAATTAAATAACCCATTCAATTATGGTTATTTTAAAGGAAACTATGAGTGAATGCCTATTTTCTTAACACTCAGGAGGCTGAGGCAGGAAATCATGAGCTCTGGGCCACGTGGGCTGTAGTAAAGCCAAGTCTCAAGAGAAAGGAAAACTGTAAGCTTCATGGGCATTGTGCTGGCAAAGAAAGATGGGAGAAGACAACAAGGAGAGCCCAGATGGGTCCTGGGTTCAAGTCCAGGCTATTGGCATTCACTACCTAGGGAAGTTAGGAAGTTCATTCCTGGGCTCACAACTGCTTTATCTGTAATGTACAGGGCTGTGATAGAAATACGTGAGTCTAACCAATGCTAATTTCTTCACTTTTACTGACTGCTCTTCTATACTGAGAGCACAAGATTTTTAATAGTATCTGTTTTCTGTAATTTTCTACTGTCATTAAAAATGGACATAAAGTAGGTAGCAAAGTGCTTGAATTTCACAAATTAAAAGTACAAAAATGAGCTAGTTATAATCTGCAAAAGAAAATGAATTTTTATTGGTGTCAATCCAAAACATCATGGAACCATCTAATTTCTAAGGTGCATATATGAGATAAAGGTAAGGGTGGTGTTCACGTAGCGAGGAGATGGTGGCAAGAACCAACCATGGGCTTTAATGGTTATCCTCTCTGTTTCTCTCTCCCTAAGCTCAGAGGCTTAATTAACCGCTGTGGCTGTATTAGTGCACTCCTCTTCCAAACTAAAGAATTACTTTTAAGGATCTCAGTATTACTCTGAGAGCTGGCTGCAGTGCCTGGGTGGTGGGAGGAACCGGGAACATTCTGCAAGCGCTGCTCTAGCCTTAGTCCAGGAGCTCTGGAAATTCAGGAGGGAGAAAGTCAAGGACTCTCTAGCCTTTTTGCTCTTTGAACAAAAAATATTTCTGCAACAGAACCTCTTATTTCCAGAGAAGAGTTATTCTTCTATCAAGGTCAAGCTTCCACACGCTCACATACAGCACTCTTGGGCTTTCAGGCCTGCTGGGAGGCCCGTCTGTCAACCAGCTGCCTCACTGCAGGTCTGGTGGTCCCCCACAGGGAACTGTCCTGCACCTGTGAACTGAACTTACCAGAGGCATGAGGCCGTGCCTCCTTTTGTAAATGCGCCGGACGTCTTGGAGTGTTATCTGGACCACAGGTTTCTTTAAAAAGCACAGAGGCAGTGTCAAGAGTCACCATTCTAACACAATTACAAGTTGTTATTTTGTATCTTACAGCAGGGAAGGAAAGTGCCACAAATCCTTTGCCTTCCCAGTGTGCTGCAGTTGAACACCCAGGAGATCTTGGAACAAATGGTACCCAGTTTCAGAGTTTACTCTGACACATTTCCTAACCTTCCTCAGTAAACTCAGATAATGGTGCCCTCATCTTTCAGGTTACTGCAAGGATTACTGTGTGGTGTGCAGCACTCAGGAATGAGCATAAATAACTACTCAAGAAGTTTGCTCTTTCAAAACATTTATTTATTTCTCTCTCTCTCTCTCTCTCTCTCTCTCTCTCTCTCTCTCTCTCTCTCTCTCTCTCTCTCTGTGTGTGTGTGTGTGTGTGTGTGTGATCTCTGAGTGTATACATGCACTGAGGGGTTACATGTACCTGTGTGTGTGTGTGTGTGTGTGTGTATGTATGCACCTACGTGTGAGGGGCTACATGTGCCTGTGTTATCATGTGTGAAGGCCAAGAGAAGTCTATTCTTTGGGGCAGGTTCTCTCCCTGGACCTACCTCCACCTGGCTCACAGTTGAGGGTACAGATATAAAGGTATGCGTGGGACACCATGGGCTCTGTAGGAGATAGGATTCTAGCTCTGGTCCTGATGACTGGGCAGCATATGCTATTAACTGCTAAACCATCCCTCTAGTCCTGAGTATTGATCTAGAATTTGCTTTGTCCTAACATCCATTTATTCAAGAACCATGTTTTAAATTTCCTTTATTACAGAGTTTTAAACTTCATAAATTACAATATAAGGCAAGACCTTTAAACCTCATAAATTAAATATAAGGCAAGACTGTTTCTTTTTTAAAGGAAAAGTGTTTTTGATTCTCTGGAACTGGAAAAGAATAGTAAGAGAGAATCAAAATTAGAAAATACCGTGTGCTCAGCTAGAAGGCAAGCTTCTACACCGCTGCTCGCAGGTGTCAGGAAAGCCAGGCTCTGAAGCTCTGAGAACGGCCTTAAAGACCCCAACATGATCCAAGAAGCCTGGCCAGGGCTTTGGGAAGAAATACATGCTCACTGTGTCCCTGGAAGCTGTTCTGCCAGACATTTTTTCTACAAGTTTTTGACCAAAAATAGTAATAGTAGCCAATATCAGAGAACAAGGTGCCAGCCAGCCAGCCATGTGCCATGCTGCTGGATTTGACCAGTATCTGCCACCACCTAGTGGACAGAATCGCTACAACACCATGTCTGACTTTGGTTTAGTGCCAATGACCAGCCTGGAGAATGTCCAGGGCATACTCTTCTTCCACAGAAAACACTTCCTGTCAGTTAAAGTGCCCGTCAATGGCCCATAGTGTGGTCAGAGGGACAGAACTTCTGGTCCTCTCACAACCCACTCCAAAAAGGACCATCTCTGTGCGAGCAATAAATCTTCACAAGTCAGTGTAGAGATGAGTTGCTGTTTACTTCCCAGCATAGTTCTAAGTCTAATGTTCTTTCTAACAAGAAGATGGTTTCCTACACTATCGGAGGAGTCCTAGACTATGGAAGGAGTCCCATAGACCCAGATGTAGCATCTCTATACAACCCCACACCAGCTGTGAGAAGCTCACACCACCACTCAAGGAAGACAGTGTCAGGCAAAGTGCACATGGGAGACCAATTTCTCATTCATTACAGCATTTTCTTGGTGTCTTTCCCTGTGCTTTCTAAAAGAAGGATAAGTCTCCCTTGATGTGACCATAACCAGGAGGGTGGAGTTTCTCTACACACTACTAGGAAAAAGGTCCTTCAGAATGTCTGGACGCAGGTCAGAGGGGACTGCATTCAGTGAGTGTGTACCAACTACTCAGGGCATTAGGAAGCCACACTGCTACAGGGGGCTGCCAAATGACTTTGAACTTCCCCACGAAGTGCGGGGAAGTAACTCAAGTAACTCAAGACAGTAATTCTGATGTCAGGTCCTGGAAAATCAAGCTGAAAGACAGAAGCAAGCACTGTACATAGCCCTGTGCCTGGGACCACGTACTGGGTGTCCATTGAGAGGCTGGAAATACAGGCTGGTGTCTGTAATGCACACATGTCCCGGATTCGTCACCAGAGGCGTTACCATCTCTGCTTTGCACTCCATATGCAGCTTTTCAGAAACATTTTGGAACCTGGAAAGAATGTTTTGCAGCAAGAGTCAGAAAAGTCAGAAATCGATCTACTCTCTAGGCTTAACCACAATGTAAATTTGCCTGCTATCTGTCTAAACACTACATTTAATATGAAAAAGGGGTAATATAAATGGGCTGCTTAAATAAGGCTGATATTCTTTTAGACGGCATAATGGAAGCCTGAATTTTTATTAACAGAAGAGATTACATTTCACAGAAACAAAATCTCTCCCAAAATGAACAGTCCTGAAGCTATTCCTACAACCATGTAACATCCTACTGTTTCACAGTTAAGAAAGATCTCCTTGTAGAGAGATCTGTTATCTCAGCTCTAGGGATGCTGAGGCAGAATATCCTGAGTTTCAGAGTAGCCTGGGCTACAGAGCAAGACCCTATCCTTAGCACATGTACTTTATCAGGTTTTGAGCACATAATTACAATTGCTTGAAGGTCAGTTTGATACATAACATAAAACTACTCAAAGATGCCATTTCTACTCTTAAAATGTCTAACTAAAAAAACACTCCATTTTTGATTTGTTAAAGAACTGTGGAAACAACTAAATTATCAATATTATAGGGCAATTATTAAATTATTAAAAGTAAATCTCATGGAAATGCAGCTAAACACTAGAGCATATGCTTATCATGCAGGAGCCCTGGTTCAATCCTGGCACCAAAGACAAGTAAAAACAGAAAGAAATATAGGACATGACACTGGGACAAACTTTTCTCTAAATGAAAATGTGAAAACCAGATGAGACCCTTGAGGCTCTTGACTAATGATCAAAATCAACTGTAAATTGAATAGTCCTCGTGAGTTCTTAGAACCAATCAGAAATGCGATAATAAAGTCTGTAGGTCAGGACAGCTTCAGAGAAAGAGAAGTAACTGAATAACCATTACTGTCAGCTTTAACATCTCTCTCCAGCAAACAAGTGAGTCAACAGAGCAGTCACTATGGTATATATACACTGGAAACAACCATCATGTGAGCGCCATTACAGATATCGGATCCAAGAGCTACAGGAAATAGGAAATATTCACCAAGATCGACCATATACTGGACTATGAGACATATTCAAGCAAACACCAAAAGACTGAAACATAAAACATATTTTCTGATCAACTAATATTAATTAATAATCAGCAACAGTAAGATAACTATAAAATCCTCAATTGTGTGAAAAGTAAGCAACATACTTCTAATCACCTATAGATTAAAAAAAAATGGCCAAGTTAATTACAAAAGGAACAACAAAGAAACCTGAGCTGCACTTCAGAGGGAGACTGAGTTGAAGTGCTACTGTAACAAGAGAAAGCCATGCCTGCTACTGCAGCTTTGCACTTAGCACCAGAGGACACCCCCTCTGCTCTCTGTAAGCTGAGGAAAGAGATCATAAAAGCAGACACCAGCTGTAAATAAAATGGATGACAAAAAAATAACTAAGTCAAAGGGCATTACTTGAGATTAATAAAATTGGTAATCCCTTCACAACACTGATAAGGGGAAATGGACAACCGAAAGCATCAACAACAGGCATGAATATGCGCAACTACACAGTCTGCTAGCATTAAAACTTCTGGGACCCACATGGTAGGAGGAGAGAACTGACTCTGACCTCCACATGTGTCAGGGCATGCATGAACCTGCAGCCCACTCCCAACTAAACAATAAACGTTTTTTTTTTTTTTTTTTTTTTTTTACAAATGTTAAAGGACACTAAGAAACACATGTCTGATAAGTCAGATAAAATGAAACATACAACTTAACAAAATGTGGGAGCCCACAGAGGCTATCTAGTGAGAACTTACTCAGGGTCAGAGAATCTGAGCTCACTTTACCCAGCAAGGCTGCATAACTGGATTTGACCAAAGGCATGTTTACCAGGTGTTTGGAAGGGTCTACACTTGGCTGTACGGTGTGCTTTGATCTTGCAAGGGGGAGGTCTTTTACGTCTCCCCTTGGCATATTATAAAAAGCCCTTTTGAATAAAGTTCTGGGCTGTTGAGTATTGACCCAGGGCCCTCCCAAAGCTATCCTGTGTCTCTCTCTGTCTTTCTTCTCATCATCTAGGTCTATCTTTCTATCTGATATTTTCTCATTCCTCTCTCTTCCACTCAAGAACCCTTCAAAAGGTGGGTGCAGGTCAGAACTGGTCTCCCACAGACTCCCACACCAAAATAGATTTTAAAAAAAAGCTTCCTGGAAATTAAATAGTCCTGCACCTAATTTAAAAAATAAGTAAAGCCAGGGCTGAAGAGATGGCTCAGTGATTAAGAGCACTTGGTACTCTTGCAGAGGACTGAGGTGTGATTCCTAGCACCCACACAGTGGCTCACAACCATCTGTAACACCAGTTTTAGGGAAACCAAAACCCTCTCCTGGGCTCCATGGGTACCAGAAATGCACACAGTACACACTCACACACGTAGGCAAAACATTCATACACATGACAAAACAAACAAAGAAATGAGGTAAACTGGGTGGTGGCCTCACTTCCTTCCAGTGCTGAGGAGACGGAGCACAAGGACGGCAAGCTCAAGGGCAGTTCTAGCCACAGAGCAAGAGTCTCTCAAGACAACAGTAATAAGGACGGTGGCGCTAATTAATAATGACACAGTAATAAGGACGGTGGCGCTAATTAATAATAACAACAGTAATAAGGACGGTGGCGCTAATTAATAATAACAACAGTAATAAGGACGGTGGCGCTAATTAATAATAACAACAGTAATAAGGACGGTGGCACTAATTAATAATAACAAACTACACCAAGTACCATCCCTAAAAATACTTCAGATTTATATACCTTTATCTGTAAATTATATCCAAAAAAGTAAGAAAAAAATCACCAAGCCTCATTCTTCTTGTAAACACAGGATCACAGAACACATCCAAATGCATTCTATGAGGTCAGCAGAAGTTTGTACCAAAGCAGCTACTAGAGAATGATAGAGCAATGTCCTGCATGTACACAGATGCAAAAACATCCGATAAAACATCCACAAAGCAATAGAGAGGGTCACACACCATGTTAAATAATATTTTTACATGAATATAAAGTTCATTTAACATTTAAAAAAGTCAATATATTTATAATATTAACAATAAACAAGAAATTATCATGTCCATAAGTATAGAAAAAATACTTGACAAAATTCTGTACCTTTTACTGAAAACACATTCAGCAAAGTAAAATAAAAACTAGTTTCCTTACTATAACAATGAGTATCTATGAAAAACCTACAGCCATCATCATTCCTTAATGATAAACACTAATCTATCCTCCCTCAACATCAAGAATAGGCAGGGCTTCTGCACCCAAGGTATTCATTAACAAAACAGTACAATGAGACAGCAAGTAGAAAATAAACAGAAATTTCTGTGAAGTTGCCCTTGTCCAGAAATGACTGCAAACATGAAAACAGTATAGATTCTGCTAAAAACCCATCTAGGACTCACTCATGCATGAATTTAGAAATAGCAGGGTATGCCGGGCATAGTGGCACACACCTTTAATCCACTTGGGAGGCAGAGGCAGGAAGATCTCTGTGAGTTTGAGGCCAGCCTGGGCTACAGAGTGAGTTGCAGGAAAGGCTCCAAAAGCTATACATAGACACCCTGTCTCAAAAAAAATAAAAATAAAAATAAAAAAAGAAAGAAAGAAAGAAAGAAATGGCAGGGTACAAAGCCAATATTAAAAAGAGTTTATTATGTCTTGCACCAGTAATGGATATCTGGAAAAGAAGGGTTCAGTGGCATCAAGCAAATACCTAGCAATGTGCCCAAGAAAAGATGGCAACATCTACACACCAGTCCTAGTACTAGGGAGAGCTCAGTGACGAGCAAAGGGAGTTCTATAGAATCCTTCAATTTAAAACTCTAAACATTCTAAAATAAAGAAGTTTTTAAAAACTTTTGGTGAATATGAATGTGGAGCTGTGTTAGAAGATATTATGGCTAATTGGACATGACAATGATACCAAGGACTGCAACAAAGACTCTAAAACATACACACCTAAATACTGACGGGACACTGCCATGATGTCCTACAACCTAGTGTCAAACAATTCGAAAAATTATACTCAGCATGCAAACACGTACATATATGCTACATAGAGATTTCACTGCACATGCGCATACACCCCACACACACACACATGTACCCAACTCTGCAGTCATCTAATTCCTTATCTAGGACATAGTATTTGCATAAGGTACAGCCACCTCCTCTGCATGTTGAACTGGCATAACCAGATGACTTAGAATAGCTAATGCCAAGTGCTACACAGAGGCTGCCTTACTGCACTACTGAGGGGTAATGACAGGAAGAAAGACTGAATAAAACACACACACACCAGAGCACACGAGTATGCCAATGAGCATGGCAATGCCTAAAGCAAACTGGAAAGACATGAACAAGCATACACCTAGTAAGTCATAGGATATCTGGGTTCTTTATACTATTCTTTCACCTTGACAGAATTTGAACCCTTTCAACATAAAAAGTTGGGAAAATATGTATCTTCAATAAGAGACATATCTTAAAAAATATGATGAAAGCTCATGTTCGCAAGTTTGCTTTCACTGTTTTAGAAGCAGTGCACATGACTGGAATATCTCATTTCACACACTGCAAAGACTCCTCCCTAAATTCCTCAGTACAACAGTTCAGGTTCTGGATGAATAAATTAAAACTTTCAAAGTGAACCACTTTTTAATTTTCCTAAGATTTATTTATTTCATTTTATATGTATGAGTTTTGCCCACATGTCTGTTTGTGCATGTGTGTGCCTGGTACCCTAGGAAGCCAGATCTCCTGGCACTATAAATGGTTGTGGACCACCAGGTATCAATAGTCACTGTGAAGATAAAGTAATACAGAAGAATATGAAATGAAAACATAGGTAAATAGCCCACATCTAAGGCAAGAAATAAATAAGAAACTAGGATAAAAATAAATAGCACCATTATTTTCAGAAACTGTATTGCATACTTAATAAAGCCAAGGAAATCAATGGGAAAACCATTAGAACAGTAAGTACACTCTCTTGGTCCCTGTGGGGAATGATAGGAAAGTCTCAATGCAATTACTTTCTTTAAGAATGGACAGCTAAGCTAAAAGCAGAAAGCCCAGTTAGTCACCTGCAAAAGATAGGCAGATACACATTCCATACATGAGAAAACAAGGGGCAAAGATAGAGGAGGAGATGAGAGAGAATGAGGGAATGAGAGAATATGACCAAGGCTTGGAGGGCAGAGAGTAGGTGACCAGCAGCGCCTTGCTTCCCTTGTGAGCAGCCAGAGCTCAGAACTCATGAGAGCCGACAGCCACCTGGAGCACGGGGCAGTGAAGAGGCACTGCCACCGAAGCGGCTGAGGCCATGGCAGCAGGTCACTGTAACTTCCAACAGTCAAGTGATAGCTGTGTTCTTTACACAGGCCACAATTTAGCAGGTCATTAGGTTGGGGGTGAAGAGGAACTGAGCAGGGAGACCAACACTGAGAAGATGGACTAAGGGTTGCTATGGCAAGCCCAGTGGGTAAGACTGGACAGGCTGGCGAGATGGCAATGGTGGGATTCTAAGTGGCAGATGCCAGGAAGGAGGAGAGCAGAGGAAACTCTGCGAGTTATCATCCCTAGCCTGGACCATTCCCTAAGATGAGCAGGAATAAGATGATGAAAGCCGTGCTGGGGTCAGAACCAAAGTGTTAGGCCAGTGCTCCCCACTTCCCAGCCTACATCAGTTTTGAGCATGCTGAAAGAGGCCTACAGATGGCACTGTTCACTGTATTCTTGTCAGAAAACAAAATGCTGAAATCTTACCTGTTTTTGTCAAATGATGTTCTAGCCAAACGTGACTGCAAGATAGCTGTTATCTACGAGAAGAACCATTTAAAAATATGAACATGAGTGTAAGCGAGCTCAACAGAAGTTAACTCCTAGGCAAACAGCAGTTATTCAGAACACTCACCATGGCTGTTTGGTCACCAAGTTTATCAAGACGGGATGCCCTGTGCAACTACAATGTGACAAATACACACAATTAGCTTCCTTGCCGATGACAGCAAGTATTTCTTTAGAGGCAATGGAAAACACTGATTACTCTTTCACTTAGTAACAGCAGAGATAACTCCTGATGTCTGTGGCTTTTCCTACTTAAGTTTCCAAATTCAAGTAAATCAGCATATTTAGAAAAGTGATAGTTATCTGGACAAGATGAAATACGAGATTTAAAAGATGGCTTCTGAGCAGATGTGGTGCGTGCCTTTAATCCCAGTTCCAGGGAGAGAGAGGCAGGAGGGAGGCTAGCCTGAGCTACATGAGCCCTGCCTCAAAACAAAAGTGAAAACAAAACTGAGGCTTCCGGCTCTGCTCTGTGTTCTGTGGGTGCCAGATTGAAGGGCCAGCTGGCTTACCTGTAGCAATGTCTCCACAACATCTTCCACCTTCCCAGAAACTTCCAGGTCAAAGACATACTCCATTTTTCCCTGATGAGGACAGAAGCAGAGCATGTCAGCCTGCTACTTTAAGAGCACCTGCCCAGCAGCTGCCAACTCTGCATGTTTCTGCTCTCATCCCCAAACTGAGAGAGACCCATGGCTGTTCCATCACTCATGCACCTGCACTTGGTCTGTACTTCCTGCTCTCATTCCCTGAGGGGTGGAGTTAGTTTTATGTTGAGTCTTTCCTTTTGTAATGTAGACATTTAGTTTACATTTCTCTTAAGGCTACTTTGCTCCCATAATCTGACATTCTCTTCTGGTTTTCATTTGTCATGCAATGTTTCCAAGTTTCTCTTTTCATTTCTTTTACCCACTGCTGGCTTGACAATATGCTGTGGAAATGCACTATCCTGGCTTTCTAATTGATTTCACCTCACTGTGGTGGGGCAGTGATTTCAGTCTCACCTTGGCTATGGCTTGCTTTGTGACCTAACATGTGATATGTGTCACTGTAGAGAGAATGTTCTGTGCTATATCCATGGGTCCATCTGGCCTACAATGCTGACTCCTGGCTGGTGTTCTCTCCACATGCTCTTCTCGTTCGTTCGTGAGTGGGACAGAACTCTCTCACTGTCACTGTATTGATATCTAGTTCTCCCTCAGCTCCCTCAATATTCACTCCATGTACTGAGGTGCCCTGGGGACAGGAACACATGTACATGATGGCTAGCATTACATGTTAACTTGATTGGGCCACAAAATGCCAATATATTTCAGTAAACATTGTTTCTGTATGTCTATTAGGCAGAATTAACATTGAGTCACTAGACTGACTAAAATGGACTAAGCTCTTCAATGTAAGTGAGTCTTGTCTGTCAAGGTCCAAAGAGAACAAAAGACTACAGATAGAAACTTCCACCTTTGAGACTATCTTCTGGATGGAATGCTGGGTTTCCCTTCCCTTCAGATGCAGACTCGTCTTACACTGTGTGCTCTTCAGAGGCTGGATGTCTCAGTCTTTATTATCTCCCACACTGATTCCTTGTAATAAATTCCTTATAACAATCTCTCTCTGTCTCATTCCCCCCCCCCCAATACATAAATGTAATGTCCAGATGGTCTGCATCCCTAGAGACCCCTCACATGCATTGATAGCTATGTGCCTGGCACTTGAGATACAGGTCTGTAATTCAGATGGTCTCAGCAGAGCTACCTGAGGAAGGGTACCCAGGAGTGCTCTCAACCTGAGAGGAGGGTAGGCTATTGCCCATGGAGGCTTTTGTCAAAGTGTAGAGGCAATGTCACAACAAGAGAACAGTCACAAGGCATGAAGCATTTAGCAGGGAGGAAGGGACACTCACACATAGTGGTCAAACTCCTGGGTCATCTGCACATGCAAGTTTTCTTGTCTATAAAACTGCTTAAGCAGTTTGTGTTTCATAAGCTGCTGGACAAGATACTGCAGGCTGGCCTGCACCTGGAGCTGACTCAGCATGTGGGCCTAGGTTTGCACAGAGAGTGTGGCTTTTCTCATTCACAGAAGTGTCCTTATTAGGAGCTAGCTCCACCCCTTGGTCCTATAAAAACTCCTTTAATTGGAGTGATGCCTTCCCCACACAGTTTGCTGCAGTGTGAAGGATCACAACAGAGGTGAAGTCACATAAGTGCCTATGCTTCCTTAATAAATCTTTATAACTTCCACCAAATTATGACTTTATAAAAGTTATCAAATATAGGGTATTTTAAAAACTAAGTAGTTCTTGACTACTCTTAAAAATAAATTTTCAGGTGGTGGCGCACACCTTTAATCCCAGCACTCGGGAGGCAGAAGCAGGTGGATCTCTGTGAGTTTGAAGCCAGCCTGGTCTACAGAGCAAGATCCAGGACAGGCACCAAAACTACACAGAGAAACGTTGTCTTGGTAGAAAAAATAAATAAAAAATAAATTTTCAGCAAAAAATTCTCAGTGATACACAGTAAACTATGCTTATAAATTTGTCCATTGACTTCAGTTCCTTCCTTCTTTTCTTAGAAGGTGATATTTTTATTTTGTGTATAGTTATTTTGCCTGCATACATATCTATGTACCGTGTGTGCAGTGCCTGCAGAGGCCAAAAGAGGACATCAGATCCTCTGAAACTGGAGTTACAAATGGTTTTTAGCTGCCATGTAAGTAACAAATCCCCAGTACTCTTAACCCCTGAGCATCTCTCCATTTCTTCCACTTCTAATATTATCTCTAACTTTTGCTATTAGGGCTAAAGTCTATGTATCCCTTGGGCACTTTTGCATTAACTGTTAATAAACTTTGAAGTACCCAGTATTACCATATTTGATTAAAGATATTAATAGAACCATAAAAGTCTTACTGCTCCAAATCACTGCATAAATTTCCAATAATACATGAAAAACTTTACTTACCCGTTCTATCTTATATGGTGCCACAATATTGTGTTCTTTAATGAAATATACCTGAGAAAGGCAAATCAACACTGAAATAACCAAGTTTTCATGTGAAGAATTCAATGTTTACATGTTACACAGCTCTAGTTGAAAGTCTTTCTGGATTGTTATTCTTTATGCACTGCAACTACGTCATCAGCACATTGCCAGGCTTGTCTTCAGCACATACCTGGATAATGAGGAGTGCTCACCGGCCTGATGCAGAGCACTCAGGGTCTCCTGGCTCCACTCCTGATCCTCACCAGAAGGTTTCAAATGCATACAAACAGGTCAGACTACTCTTACAGCTCCCCAGTGGTTTTCTCATTTGCTCTTTACAGCCTTGCCATGGTTCAGAGGCCACCACGACAGTGGCCTGCTCCTATGCCAGCCTTCCTCTGAGCATGTACTCTGCTCTGACCCCTCTACCCTGACTCCACTCAACTCCTATCTTGTGATCACCGCTGGCTCACCTTGCTGGCACTACTAGTGGCTCTTTCTCTCTTTGCTAACCACTCTGTCTTAAGGAGCACAGCAGCATTCCCTAGGATGCCCTACACTTTCGTCCTGCTTCTCATTTTCTTCGTAACATGTATCACTAACTGACACAGGAAGAGAGATTTTGCCCCCTCACCATCCATCTCCCCTATTGAACATATGGCTTAAAACTAATGTTCATACATACACACATAATATACACACAAACATGTTATTCCAATAACAACAACAAAATCTGAAAGCAAAACTGTACCAAAACCTCTTTCTGAGACTTGGTGAAAGTCTTCTGGACATATGAAGCTTAAAATAACCCTTGGAAGAGTAGCTTGCCCTGGATGCCCCTTGATTTTGAATTGATTATTCTGAGCTGTATTTCTAAAACCAAGTTATTCATCCTTTAGTAAGATGGGTAGTTCTCTAAAGAAAATGTTACTTTTAACTAAAAAAAAAGTTCCCTTTCCTTCCAAGATATGGATGCCCTTCAATAAGCGCATGATGTAATAAGAAATACATTGTGAGCACACACAGGGTTAGGGATAGTAACAGGACTCCCCCACAAAGCACCAGATGGGCTTTATATGTTTGTATCTGGAGCATTAAATATGAAGTTGAAGATAGTTCATCTCTTCCTTTTTTAAAAAAAATTGGAATTACAGAAGGTGCTAACAGAAAGTTACTTAATTCAAAATCTCCCAGATTTCATAAGAGAAATGTTAAGGCATGTTAAACAGTGTTCTATGAACAAAGGGTTCCAGAAGAGACAGCAGAGGCTGCTCTTGCCTCCCTTCCCCCCCCCCCCCTTCTTCAGTGCTGCAGAACATTATTTTAAGGTGTGTTACTTTTGTTTATGTTGAACTTGTTTAACTCTGTGAAGCTGTGACACTGTGCCTGTGTAAAACACCTGATGGTCTAATAAAGAGCTGAATGGCCAATAGCAAGGTAGGAGAAAGGACAGGCAGGGCTGGCAGGCAAGAGAATATACAGAAGGAGAAATCTGGGAGAAAAGAAGAAGTGGCCAGAGAAGGAGGAGGATATCAGGGGCCAGCTACACAGCAAGCCATGGAGTAAGAGTAAGATTTATAGAAGTAAGAGAATGGGACAAGCCCAAGCAAAAGGTAGATGGGATAAGTTAAGTTAAGGGAAGCTGGCTAGAAACAAGCCAAGCTAAGGCCAGATATTCATAATTAAGAATAAGCCTCCGTGTGTGATTTATTTGGGAGCTGGGTGACAGGCCCCCAAAAAGAGCAAAAAACAGCCAACAACACTTCAGGCACTGTCCTGCGCAAATCTCTGGATCAAGTGCTCAGATGCAGTCACGTTCCCCACAGAGTTCCTGCACGCACTGGATCACAGAATGTTTCTCTGGACCATGACAATGCACAGAACTAGAGCATTGCAGAGTCCAGGCAACCCAGATAACAAATCCTGTGACAGTTAAGGAAAGTGGAGCCAAAAACCAAAAGAAGAAAGAAAGACCTCTGCTCTTTCTTTACTTAAGTTTTTAATCTACAAACTAATTAATGATATGCCAGCAGAAAAATTACATTTTAATTTGTCATGTGATGCCAATACTGAATTGAGTACTGCAGTGAATGCAGTATGTCTCTGGAATGAACAAAGACAACAGCTGAGGTCATTCCTGCAGGAGAGACTACCCTTCCGGAGCACTGCTGAGGCTGCCTCCGCGGCCTGGCACTCACTGCTCCCACCTTTAGCAGTGGGAGGTCGCACAACCTTCCCACACTGATTCTGAGGACAAACTGCAATCCTTACACTTAGTAAACATGGAAGGGCCAACGGGAGAATCTTATCTTTTAAAACGTTTACTTCTCAATGACTAAATTCTCAAGGCATTTAAACATCTATTTCCAAGTGTTTTCAGTTGAGATCTATATTAAGTGAATAATTTCATCATGCAAAAAATTACACAGACTCACGCACAGAAATCTTCATACAAATTTGGAAAAATACATACTAACATTTTTAGTAAACATTTTTACTACATGCTTCTCACCTGTCTGAAAATGAGTGAAATGCCCGAAGACTTCGCCCTGGAATACAGAAAAAGTCATCAGATATGTAAAATTTTTGTTGAAATAAAATTAAAAGTGAAAAATGACATACTTTGCAAAGTGTCTGTTGGCTCCATTTTCTCCGTGTTTTCCTATTTTTAAACAATCTCTCAAAGGAATCTGGATAAAATTGAAAGAATATTATAAAAGTAAGCAAAAATAAAAGTATATGTACACACACAATTAGAAATGTCTCTGCGCACATTTAAAACACCTTTACCTTAATGATGGGCTGGGATACTGCATCTGGCTCAAAAATCACTGATTTTGAACATATTTTTAATGATCCTCTGATTTTCCTAGGAGCCAAAGCAGAAAAGATTATTTGATGAACATTAGGACAATCACAAAAGCTATTTGAACTAGAATGTGGATTGTTAAGGTGTCAGCTAATAAAAACTTGGCAACTACAGAAAGGGTGTAGCATGACGGAAAACAACCATGTTCCTTCAGCTCCACTCTCAGGAGGCTGGACAAACCACACAAGCTGCAGTTGTGGCTGCATTTGCTGAGTGCAGCCCCAAAACCTCACTAATTATTATCAGCATCATTATTATTACTGAGTCTTCACAACTGCTCTTTAGAGAAACCAAGGCTCAGAAACACTGACACACTCTACACCTGCGGAGTTTTCAGCAAATTCCATTGGCTCTTCATTCTCTGAATCTTGAAGAACTACTCAGAAAATAACAATAAACAAAAGATTATTTTTTGCTTTTTAAAACCATGGAAAAATTGAATTTTACATACAAAATACCATAAATAATGATTTTTGAAGTATTCAGGGAAAAATCTATTCCATGGCAATAAGCAATTTTAAATACTATGTGATATAATATCACATAATCAAATATGGAGCTGATAATCAGATATGGGAAGTGTCTGTAGTTTCCTAAATCATATGGCTTTACTAAGTTTTAGGAAAAAAATATGCTCAAGTGTCTTAGAGGCTGTTGTTAATTTGAGCCAATAAGCATCACCTTTACTTTCTCTTATCAACTGATTTTTATCAGTGATTAAAACAAGACAACAGCTTACTATGAAGTCAGACATATAAGAGAATACTGACTGTAACTACGAACAATTAATTTCCAAAAACATGTTTATATACAAGTACAAGTTTTATGATCTCACATTCTTTTTTCTCCCATTTTTCATGTGTATGTGCATGTGTGTGTGTGCTCACGTCTGCATGTGTGTAGCATATGGGTGTGGGGAAATGTCCATGCACACCTGTGCACATGTGTGTGGAGGGCCATGGGTAATGTTGGAGTCATCCTCCATAGCTCTTGCACCTTATCCTTTGTGGCAAGATTTCCCAGCCACACCCAGAGCTCATGGAAGTGGCTAGTTTCACTAGCCAGCTTGCTCTGGGGAAGCCCCGTCTCTGTCTTCTGAGGCTAGAGTTGCAGGCAGGCTGCCATTCCCAGCCAGAATTTTACCTAGTTCTGGGGTCCGAACTCTAGTCCTAATGAGTGGACGGTGGGTGCTCTAACCACTGAGTCATCTTCCCAGTCCTTGGTTGGTATCTGTGTGAATTCTTTCACTTTGTGCACCCAGGGCTTTTGGGTTACCCTACTTCCACTGAGGTGGCAGCAGGTGGCCCTGTATATCCAAGGTTCTGTCTCCATATACTCAAGCAACTCAGATTACTTGTTTAATTTAGGAAGTTCCAAAAACAAAACTAGGATTTCCTGTGATCAAATACTGTGCTGAAAGGATGGGGATGAAGTGGTGTCATGCTCAGTCTGGACATAATCACAGATGTGTTCAGTAAGCAGGGAGATGCTTGAAGGCTGTACGCAAATACTACACCACTTTCTGTGAGGGACCTGTGCCAATCAAGGACTTGGGTATTTGTGGGAGTCAGAGGGAAATCTGTGAACCTATATCTCTATATAACTTAGAAATCTAAAGTGTCAAAAGCAACAACAAAGTCCACACTGAGAAATACAGCCGCAAAGTCCGAGAATGCCTCCCAATCCCCAGAGAAAACTCTTCTCTCTTGTGGAAGGAAGTGATATTGGAGCCGTCTGGTTATCGTCACTACTCAATATATGCACTGAATGGATGAACAGGCCCATCACACAGAAGGTCATGATTCAGTTTACAACTCTCCTTTCTCAAAGGGTTTTGAAAATTTACATTTTTTCATGTTGTTAAGTGCATTTACTTTTAATATCCAAACTTATCAACAGTTAAATTTGTTAATAGTATGAAATTTCTAAGTATAAGCAAATAGAATAGAAAATGCCCATATACCTGTCACCTCACTTTAGCACTGGTCACTTTGCTTCTTGTATAAGCCCTCCTTAGCCCAGCTGGTCTACATATAGCTCTGAGGAGCACTCTTTTAATAATGGCTCTATCATTATCATGCTTAAAAATGAATAACTCTTTAAGGTCTCCACATACATTGTGTTCAAAAACTTTCCATTTCATAAATGTATTTTCAGTTTGTTTACTCAAATAAAAATCCAAACAAAGTCCACATTATATTTGATTCATATACCACTCATACTTGCTAATCTAAAATTATTTCCCACCGGGCAGTGGTGGCGCACGCCTTTAATCCCAGCACTCAGGAGGCAGAGGCAGGCGGATCTTTGTGAGTTCAAGGCCAGCCTGGTCTACAGAGCGAGATCCAGGAAAGGCGCAAAGCTACACAGAGAAACCCTGTCTTGAAAAACCAAAATAAATAAATAAATAAATAAATAAAATTATTTCCCACATAGTGACTTTTTTGTTGTCCCTTTTGCAAACTGTAGGCTGGAACCCACGTTCTCTGGGGATTCCAGACCAGAGCCTCCCACCGAAACAGCCCCGCCTCCCAGCTCATAGCTGTTCTTACTGCACCTGTGGGACAGCCCTCTACATGTCTTCCCTTTATAGTCTCCATGGGATTGGATCAGATTCTGTTACATCTTCTGACAATAAGTCAGGGGGCAGGGAGACATGTAGTGCCTTTACATCAGCAGGAAATACGAGGGACTTAAGGTGGTATTAATCTTGACATGCCCATTACAAAACTTCTTATTAACCTCTCATCCAATGGTTTTAGCAGCCACTGAAGACTACAATACACCATATAATTATGGTAAATAGTTTCTATGAAGAGCCAGACAGAGGTATCTTTATAGATCATGCAGTCTCCGTCACAACTGTCACAGGGTGAGCAAACATGGGCCACATGGAAACAAATGGCAGTGGTTTCTCCCAAACAAGGGGTCATATACCAGTAAAAGCAGGTGGCCACTCAGATTGGGTCCAAACCTGTGTGTAGTTGCTGACCCCTCATATAGATCCATCCAGGGTTTAAATTCTATCACCCCCTTTGTATTTACTAGCTAGAATTTTTCAACTAAGAATAACTTCACATTAATCAGCAATTTAGTGACACTGAAGTACAATTTGTACAGGGAAAACAAAAATGCAAAGACAGAATATGCTTTGATTAATAGTTTTCAAAAAATTGAACCAAGCAACTGGATCTGTTCTTAAAGGAGTAATTAGTAGTTATGGAGGAAGCAGATTTTGCTCTGGTTCACACTGCATTATTTATTACTTCATTTTGAAGAGGCTGACATCTTTCACCGCTCCATGGTTTTTGATCATTACTTTACTGCATCATCATCCCAGTGACCAAGAGCAGGGTGCACTGTGACAAGAGGGATCCGGGAGCAAAGTCATGACCAGAGCCCTGCTCGGCAGCCTCAGGGGAGCCAGAACCACCCTAGGAGCCCTGCTCAGCAGCCTCAGGGGAGCCAGAACCACCCTAGGAGC
>CABHPR010131814.1:51472-64386 GCA_902168415.1 Peromyscus melanophrys
GGAGCCCTGCTCAGCAGCCTCAGGGGAGCCAGAACCACCCTAGGAGCCCTGCTCAGCAGCCTCTGTCAGAGGAACCAGAACCACCCTAGGAGCCCTGCTCTGCTCGGCAGCCTCTGTCAGAGGAGCAGAACCACCGTAAGTTAGGCCACCATCTGGCTACCTAATTAAAGAGGGACTCCTACATAGCCCTGTGTTTATTTTAGAGACATCAGACCTCACAGTGCCCAGAGCTGCGTGAGCTCGCTCACCTTTCCTCGTGGCTGCCCCGGTGCTGGACGTGGAAAGCTGTATGCTGCTCAAAGTAGTACTCCTCCAAGTTGAGCAGCAGTAAGGAAAACCTAAACATGGAAGAAGAAGACAGTTTCATGTTGCATCTGGTTTGCAGAGGTGTAGAAGGCTTTGCACATAAAAAGCCTGCTCCCACATCCCCAGGCCCTACTCTGTGAAGCCCACACTCCTCTCTCCCATGCCCCAAATGGAGTCCTTCACAGCACAGACGCACTCTCCTAACACACACACAAGTCCCAAACTGTGAGATTCAGTGTTTATGACAACCTTGCTCTCCTCCCCATGGAATTTTTGTGTCAGTGCCCACTGATGGTGCATGCCAGGCTTTCCTGTCCCCACCCTGCCATAACCCTGAGGCCATGTCCCACACTGTCTTGAGTTCTTACGACTCCCACGAGGTAATGAGCTCTAGCAGGCAGGTGCGCAGATGGCCACAACCAACCTGACAGTTTAGAGACCATACGTGTTTAATAAGTAAAACAAAGACTGAGTTGTATCGTTCCTTCAGTTTTAAGTGCTTTGTACTTTAAAAGCACAATGGCAGATGTGTACAATGGTAAGGTGACTTAGGTAAAGGTGACTGCTGCTTAAGCCAGATGACCTGAGTGACCCCGGAACCCAGACCCCGGGGGAAGGAAAAACTGACTCCTGGGAGTTGTCCACAGACCTCCACATGTGAACCACAGGGGTGCACATGCACAACTAAAAAAATAAAATAAAGTAATAATTTAGTTGAACTGCCACAGAAATAGGTACATGGCAAAAAAGTGAAAGAAGCGCGTTTTTGGCTGTAGAGTATCAGGGAACGCTGACAGCATCTAGTCACGGAGGAGCTTCCAGACTTCAGGTGGAACTAGACGCTCTGCTGTCCTTGAGGGAGATACCCAGATTAAATGTGCATTACACAGAATATTGCTTATTTTGCTTCCTCCTGGAACAAAACTAAGATGTGAATAAAATATTTTTAAATGACAAAACCCAAAGACAACAGCAAACTAGAAAGATAGCCAAGCAAGGAAGAGATGTGAGCCGATCTGTGGGAGGCAGGGAGCAGATGGGAATGAGCCACACAGAGAAATCAGTGCAGATGCTTCCCGGGATGACACCACTCATCCGAAAACCAGCGCAAGCACAGGCTTTACCTGGTGTCCAGCACCAAAGAGTCCCTCCAAGATGAGAAGCTTCTACTGTGAAAGAACAAGATGCAAACAAGCACAGGAATACAAACTGAGAGAACAGAGACAATGCAGGGTCAGAAGAAAAGGTCAAGACTAATATTACCCTTATAAAGACCAAACATGACTGAGTAACACCCAAATAAACGGGGAGAATATACAAGATGGACTAGAGACAACACAAGGGACAGAGGTGGGAACACTCTAACAAAACACCCTAATTGAGT
Organism: Peromyscus melanophrys; assembly: GCA_902168415.1. Lineage (NCBI taxonomy): Eukaryota > Metazoa > Chordata > Mammalia > Rodentia > Cricetidae > Peromyscus > Peromyscus melanophrys. The sequence continues at coordinate 53,163 of CABHPR010131814.1, forward strand.
GACACGAGAGTCTGTTCATTCAAAACACAACCTGACTGCGGTGGAATAATGCTTTTGTACACTGGTTTAATAAAACTCTGATCAGCCAGTAGCCAGGCAGGAAGTATAGGCAGGATAAGCAGACAAGGAGAATTCTGGGAAGAGGAAGGCTGAGTCAGGAGATGCCAGCCGTCCAGGGAGCAGCATGTAATGACACACAGGTAAAGCCATGGAAAATGTGTCGACATATAGATGAACAGAAATGGGCTGAGTTTAAGTGTAAGGGCTAGTCAATAGTAAGCCTGAGCTAATGGCTGAGCAGTTATGATTAATATAAGCCTGTGTGTGTTGATTTGGGTCTGAGCACCTGCAGGACTGGTGGGTGAGAGAGATTTGTCCTGACTGCATGCCAGGCGGGACACAGGAAAACTTCAGCTACACCTGACCCAAAGGACTGACTCATGAAATTAAAATTAATGATAACAGGAACTAGTTTTACCATCTAAGTTTTACTGACCTGTCCTGCATTTAAAAAATTTCTGAACAACAATTAGTCACAAAGAAGTCATAAATAGTCTCCAGCATACTAAAAAAAAATTAGTCATAAGCCAAAGTGCCAGAGCACAACCCAAAATCCTTTGCAGCCCATCTGAATCCCAGTACAGTCATCAGATTCAGGAGGACGGTGTCACTCCTTTGATGTGTCAGGTGATGTCCAGGAAGGCACCAATCAGGAACTTATTCACTAATGACTGCCCCCTGCCCCAGATTTTGGCTGCACCTGAATGGTGGTGTGCAGTCCTTCCTTCTGTCCCCTGCTATCCCCTCTCCTCCCATGGGAAGGGGAAACAGAGTAAGTGTTCTTCAGCAAGACACGTGCATGAATTTACGGCTAGGAAACACAGATCACCTTCCAAAACAACTGTTCTTCTACATGGTGATTAAGATAGATGCCCACCCACAGTTTGGCACTAAATCTATCATAAATGAATAGTAGTTTCCTTTGTTTATAAATACTTACATTTTACAAGAAATGCAAACCTACAGAGAAGGAACCTAAGCAATCACACTCCTTAACATTAACGGTTTAAGGGCTGTTTGTTTTGTTTCCACTGAAGCCTTTACTGGTACCTGCTTTAAATATATGCTGTGTGAAAATTATTTCAATTAACTTTCAACAATAGTTTCCAAACAATATTCTATGGAGTAAAAGCTAATGCTTTAAAAACTTTAAATTCAGGGCTAGATAGGTAGCTCAGTGGTTAGGAGCACTGGCTGCTCTTCCAGAGGACCCAGGTTCAATTCCCAGCACCCACATGGTAGCACACAACTGTCTGTAACTCCAATTCCAGGGGATTTAATACCTTCACACAGACATACATGCAGGCAAAACACCAATGCATGTAAAAATAAATAAATTATTAAAAACCTTTAAAGTCACTTTTTTGCAGTTTCATGATTTTGCGCTCTCACGCATTAATATTACAGCCAACCATTAATTACTTCTTTAGACTGGTGCCCCTGGGTCTGCGCAGTCTCAGTGTAACCCACCTCCACAGAGTGTGGGTCATTTTCTAGATACATTTCAGTTTAGCAAGACATTTATATTAAACACATGATCTTCTATCCTCGAGTCACCTGAACTTAAAACACATCGATGATATTAACACCTGACTGACTGTTCCACTCCAGACAGCCAAGGGACAACCCTGCACGCACAGCACTCCACAGTTATTTCCAGTCATGCTGACAGGGGGTACACAGTGTGCACCAGTCAGGCCTGTGTCTAGGTTGCATGTGTAAATCTGGCACAAGCTTAACGGAAAACGTGCTTTGACACCCGAGTGGCACTGCACAAGCCACAGGACAGCCACACTTTCAGGGTCTGCCACCCATACCCTAAATACCCAAGCTATCCTCAGATTAAGCCAGGCTGTTGTGGTCCTACTAGAAAGCTGGCTGAGCAAACAAGTCATTTAAAATTCAAAAAACGAAACAAACAAGCAGAAAAAAACCCTTCTTGGAATAAGGAAGAGATTAAGAAAACAGACATACAAAGAGATTACAGTCTGGTGACACCACCCTGCAAACACCATGCCACTCCCACACATCAGCAACATCTGAAGAGAGCTGGAGGGGCGGAAACAGCAAAACCTGTCCTTGTCCATCACAATAGCCACACCCACCACTCCTAAAACAAAGGCAGGCTCACAAGAGACAGGCTTAACAAGTGTATTTAGACTTTTGCATGACAGGAAAGCATTGCAAACACCCAGAGAAAACTGTCTTCCTTTTACGCTTAAGTCTGAGACACAGGCAAAGCAGACGGCTGTGTGGAAATGTGAACGTCAGAAGGTGCTGGATGAACAGTGCACCCAACAACAGTTCTGCTGAGTCTTCTTGGCCTCCAGGTATGTGTATGGTCAGGACCTCTCACAGTGAAGGGCTTCAAGAGAGGAACAGAAACTGACCTCTCTCGTTTCTGTGGCTGGTTAGGGGAGAGGGGCTCTAGGCTCTATGAGACAGTTTGGGGGGAAGTTCTGGATTCAAGACTCACTTCAGGGGAGAAGGAGGTCAGGGACCTCACTTACAAGACGTTTTCAGCTCTTTAGTTCAAGCATTCAGCACACTAAGACCATCCTCTGGATGAGTCTTTCAGACTCTCAACAGCTACTTACATTAGACTCCATCTAACTAGATGAACATCAATCTCCCCATTTTAATTTTGTTCACACACACAAAAAAAACTAAGAACAAGAAAACAGACACTTCATCCTCTGCCTAAGCGACGGTGACTGGACTCCACTTCATTTTCACCTTCCAATCGGAACTCTGCCCACCGAGATTAGAGGACTAGGGCAGGACTTCACTGGTAATTCATGCTGGAGACTGGTGACAGCTTCCTCCTCCTGTGGTCTGTGAACCTTCTGTCCATCCAGTGCTAAGAAGCAGCCAGTACATGCACGCTCTTTCAGCAACTCTCAGAGTCCCCAGGTCACTAATCGCAAGCTCTCCTTGCGTTTTTACATCAGCAGACACCTGTGTCCCCTGCATCTTCACACATCTTAGGAAATTCTCTTTTAGACGAAGGCCATTGTCGAGAGAAGGGTACGAAAGAAAAGTCACTTTCTCTGTCCTAAGTCCTCATGGCCCTGCCTAATAGCTACATATGTCCTCATTTCAAACACAACTTTAGAAAATTCTGGTTTTGTTTTCTTAACCGACAGCGTTTTTCAAAGCTTCTATTCAGGGGAGGCTCCAGTTTTCTTGAAGCCAGCTATAACTTGTGGACTCAGCTCTGGAAATCAATGTGGAGGAACACGATCACACAGCCGTCTGTGTTCGCTTGCCTTGCCTTTGGCAACTGTTCCAGAAAGGCAATTTGGACCAGACGTTCTAAATTATATTTTGATGATAGTATATAGTTCTTGAGTGAAACTGCTTTCCTGAACTGTTCAATAATAGTAGCTTCCTTTTTCACTTGCAAGTTTCAATACTGCTTTCTTTAAAAATCTTGGTTTTAGGTAAGGCTGTAGCTTCACTCCCTTGATTCAAATAGGTGCCCTTGCATCACGGCTTTCTCTGACGGTTCCTTCTCTGCCACTCGGTTCACTCATGTCTCTTTAATGTTCAGAATCAAGTAAACTTCACAAGCTCTGCAGTCAGTAAATTACAACTTTAAAAGGGGAAGTAGGGAGCTGTAATTAGCTCAACCACGCTCCTCAGCATTTGTCACTGCTGCCACTTCCTGTTTCCTGATCTACCCCAGGTACACCTCTCTCACTTTTTCCCCTGTTCACTGCCAGGGCCTCAGTGAATGAATGCAAGTATGTTATCTCTGTTCCTCTTTCCAAAAGTCCTCACTGTATGGGCCCCACCCACTCTGGTCCTGAGCTCCACAAACTGACATTCAGAACTCACTGCCTCTCCTTGCCAGTTGATCCTTATGTGTCAATCTGCAGCTTTTCACCACTGGATCCTAATCTCAACTCCCGTCCCCCAAGCTTCAGTGACACCTCAAACACACATTAACCCTTGTCCTAGTGTGCGTTCTGTTCTCGTGATAAACAGAACCAACTCAGGCAGGAAAGTCTTTATTTCTGTTTACAGGTTACAGTTCATCATCTAAAGCAGTGGCTCTCAACCTGGGGGTCCAACTACCCTTTCACAGGGGTCACCTAAAACCATCAGAAAACACAAATGTTTATATTACAGTTCATAACTGTAGCAAAAATTAATTATGAAGCAGCAACGAAAGTAATGTTATGGTTGGAGGTCACAAGGAACTGTATTAAAAGGGCTGCAGCATTAGGAAGGTTGAGAACCACTGCTCCAGAGAAACCAGAGCAGAAACTCAAGGCAGAAACCTGGAGCCAGGAGCTGAATAAACCTCTGAGAGGAACACTGCTTACTGGTTTCCTTCCAGGTTCGTGTAAAACTACCTTTCTTGGACAACCCAGAACAACTTGCTCAGGACAGCGCCTCCCACAATAGGTAGACCCTCTTCTACGAATTAGCAATCAAGAAAACGCCCCCAGAGACAGCTCACAGTCCAATCTGATGAAGGCAATTCCTCACATGCGGTCCCCTCTTCCCATGTGTCTAGTTACTTCAAGTTATCCATATTCTACAAATTTGCACAGAAATATGAGTGATTAAATAGTATTTCTAGTTCCTGTACCCAATGGCTCATGTAAATTACTGGCCCTTCTTTCTCTGCAGAAGGTGTGGTTCCCTAGCAAAACCATTTCACTATTTCAGCTGACTTTCCTAGTCCTTCCCCTCCACAGCACATTTATTGCTCCATTACTTAGCCCAACTCTAAGAAATTATACTCTCTTCTCAGTGGGTGAGATAATTACTTCCTGACCCAGCTCAGCTAACAAAACCCCTCCCGCTGACACTACCCATAAAGCCTTCTGCTTCTAATTTCAAGTCTCCACATCTATGATGGTAAAGGTAGAAACATGACCAGTGCTCTTAAAAACCCTTCAGCTCTCTCACTCATCAAGACTCATAGCCCAATGGACTGGGTGACACAGCTCAGTGGTGAAGTACTTACCCTGCACATGCAGGGCCTTGATGCACCCTGCAGTCCACATACAAAGCCACGGCGCAGGGATCCATGGGGACCCAATAGGGGCAAAGGAGCAGTTGGAAAGAAGTAGCAAACAGACAGAAAGCACGGACGCCTAACTGACATCACCTTGAGTTCTCCGACTTTCATGTGCACGAAGTCATCTAGGAAGCCTGTTGAAATGAGATTCTGAAGTGGACCTGGGGCGGAGCCTCTGACTCTTCCAGGCATGTTCATGCACTGGTCTGCGGATGCAGTGAGACTGAGATTCCAGTGTCATATAAAGTGTGCTTCCATCACAGCAGAATCATTTAAACTTCAGAGAACTTAACCGTGAGTGCTGCCCAGCCGTTCACATGCCTTGTAAGTCACCGCGGGACAAAGGCTGCACTTGGCCCAAGAACTCGGAGCCAGTCCTAGTCTGCACTTAGTCTCGGAGTCAGCTTTGTCTTGTGACTCACAGTTTCACGGATTTTAGTCTCTCCTGGCAGAAAGGCAGCAGCAGCAGCAGCAGCAGCTAACATCAGTTGTCCCGGGACACAGAGAGAACTGCCTAGGCTAACAGGCTCCTTCCTTTCCTCTTTCATCCCATAATGGCCATTCACAATCTGGATGTGTCTTGCCCTCTGTTAATCTTCTCTGGAAATGTCTTCAGACACACTTAGAGGTGTGTCCAGAGGGGCTTCCCAATGCAACCAAGGTGACGAAATAAGCCATCACACATGACCAGTGTGACTTAGTTTCTTAAATTCAACTACAAGATGTAGTAGAGATATTGAAGAGATGACCTTATTTAGAAAGCAGACCCAAAAAATCTGAGTTTAAAGAAATCAGCAGGGCTGGAGAAGCGGCAGCAACCACCACAGAGAGGAGGCCTCCCAAGCTTCCAGAGAAGACATTCTACTTAGAAACAACAATTCAATAGCAGCGGCACTGGCTTGTTGCAGATGAAAAGGTGGTGTCCTGGGAAGCTGCCCAGAATCTGGTTATGGCTTTGTGTTTAAGGCCATCAATCCTGGTTGTCCACAGGCTTAGACCCCAGCTCCCAAATGATGCCAGGGAATGTGCTCATGCTTCCCAACTGTGGACAGGGATATTACAAATCCTGCCAAATCTTACAGCTTTAGGCAGTCCCCCGTCAAGCCAGTGGGGTTAATGACAATCCAGAGCCACAAATACTAGGCTGCCCAGGGGTAACAAGCAGGACCTATCATGTCTTACCACCTGGTCATTCTGAAGAATTCAAGTTTCTCTCTCTCTCAAGTGGCAAAGCTGGACAGCTGAGTGCTGTTGAGGGGAGCCGGGCATACCTGCAGCCAACCATTTCTCTGCTAGGGGTATCACGATTTACTGCTTCTCCAGCAAGTCCTGGTCTATTCTCTGCTATCTGTCTTTGTTTAGAATCTTCAAAATGCTAAGAAAATGATACATCCAGCAAGACTATTCTCAAAGTGGGGGCAAAATAAGGATACATTCAGACATGCAAAAACAAGGGCAGTATACTATCATCAGACCCCGCTCAGAGGAACTTTTACAGGATATTATTAAGAAAGAAAATTTCCATAAGGAATACATGAGATGCAAGAAGGAAAATCCATCAAAGACTGTAGCAAGCATGCACATAAAACTACAAAATTATTAGTCAGGCAGTCATAATGCCTTATGTGTAGATTTAACTGGACAACAGTGAACTATAATTCAGTATGGGACGACAGGAGTAATTATTCTAGGGCCTGCACACTGACAGAGAGGAAAGCAAGAGAATGACTAGCTGCAGATAGCATATTAAATGTTAAAATTTCAAGCGTGAGCACTAAAACAAAGATAAAATTAGAATACAGCACTCCACACTCTGCATGAACACTGAAGAGAGCATAGAAACTTCACTTAATCCAAAGGAAAGGGGATAGGGGAGGAGATGAAGTCCAAGACCGCAGTGAGACAGCCGAAATAAATCTGTAATAATAATAAATGAACTATTTCTTAACACTAAGATTCAAATTAAACTACTAAAACAATCAACAAGAAGGGATCAGCAAACGGCTCAGTGTTTGCTGCCGAGCCTGGCACCCTGAGTTTGATATCTTGGTGGAAGCAGAGACCTGCCTCCTGCAACTGACCGCCACTCACACATGCTCACACATACACACATGCACAAAATAAATGAACAAAATGTAATTAAGTTTAAAAGTTAGATCATACACTAGTTCATAAGAAACATACATAAAACATGAGGTTACAGAAAATGTAAAAGAATGGAACATTTTATATAATGAAAATCACCTGATACAGCTATATGAATATCAGACAAAATAAAAAAAAATTACTAGAAACAGTGAGGTTATTATATGTTCCTAAAAGATTCACTTCAGGAAAAAGACAACAATTCAAAGTTTCTCATAAAATACAAATTAACAGTAAATAACAGGACTGCACAGAACATTTGCCTACCATCTGCAAGTCACTATGTGCAATCCCCAGCATCCCCAGCACTGAGGAAAAAAGGAATAAGTAAAATAATAATAATAATCAATAAAAAATTAAACAAAAGACAATTTTCAAAAGCTTTTTGAGTTAAAAATGTTAGGACAATTTCTAAATATCTGGTGTTAAAAAGGAGACCAGTGGTATTTAGTGGTAATAGTGGTATAATAGTGGTATTTAGAAGAAACTAGTCAAAGATATAACTCAGAGGTAAAGTGTTTACCTACCATGCACAGGGCCCTGAGTTCGATCCCCAGTATATCAACAATAACAAAAGAGGAAAGTATTACTGCACCATGGTTAATACAATGTTGGGTATGACACACACTTGTATCACAGCACTTGGAGGTGCAGACAAGAGGGTTAATAATTCAAGTCTAGCCTGGGCTACATGTGACCCTATCTCATGAAAGAAAGAAAGAAAGAAAGAAAGAAAGAAAGAAAGGAAGGAAGGAAGGAAGGAAGGAAGGAAGGAAGGAAGGAAGGAAGGAAGGAAGGAAGGAAGGAAGGAAAGAAAGAAAGAAAGAAAGAAAGAAAGAAAGAAAGAAAGAAAGAAAGAAAGAAAGAAAGAAAGAAAGAAAGGGGTGGTAGGGAAGGCAGGAAGAGAAAGAAACTAAAATTAACTACTGAATCCTTAAGCGTCCACTCCCATTTATGTCACACTTAAAATGATATAGTTGATGCAAATCACACAGCAAAAACTCAAATCCCATTTATTCTTGTTTTGGAATAAGTTAATTTGAAATAATGGAATAAGGAGATAGGCTACTAAGCATTTTTGATGAAGTCAATAAAAATTTTAAGTTAATCAAAATATTTGCAACATTTATTTTCTCTCTCACTGATATATGTGATAAAAACTGGGCCTTTCTTTTTTTTTTTTTGGTTTTTTTGAGACAGGGTTTCCTGTGTAGTTTTGGTGTCTGTCCTGTATCTCTCTCTGTAGACCAGGGTGGCCTGGAACTCACAGAGATCCGCCTGGCTCTGCTTCCCGAGTGCTGGGATTAAAGGCGTGCGCCACCAACGCCCAGCTTTGAGCCATTTTTTGAAAGGCACAACTTTTTTTGATCCATTACATTCCCAACTGACTGAGTGCTGATTCTGCACATTATCTCCTTCTCCAATATCTGGCATAACCTACAAAACGGGAATAAAAGACTAGAGTGCTCCACAACGGAAATGGAAGATTTACATGGGAGAATAACAAATCACTTAGTATTCTAAAAAGGTATTTTTAATAAATGCAAACTCAATTGATAAACAAAGATGTTGAGTAAAAACAAAAATTAATATCAGCATAACCAAAGAATTATATATCCATGGGCTCTCTGAAGCCAAGTGGAAGTCTCTGGAATGCCTGTAAGACTATTAATGTAACGTACAGGCATACAACAGAAAATTAAGATTCATTAACACTTTAGCCCCACATGACAGCTTACAAACCACAGTTGTTCGTTCTATTACATCACAGAAATAAAATGACAGCTTTTGCTTTGAAGACCTGTGTCTCAACTATGTAAACTTCTACATAAGTAAGATAAAAATAGTTGTGACGACAAAATTTAAATAGAAGTATTCATAAATAGAATAACAAGTAGCAGTTTGTAGAATATCCTCAGTTGCTTAGCCACTGACCATGCTCAACTATTTCAAGGAATATATGTGAATTTCTTTCTTTACTTTTTCATTAGCCTTCATCAACATCTATGCATGGTATTTTTAAATAACTAGTAAAATAAATATGGCTCCTAACATAATCATAGGGATACAAAAGCACTTAATTGAACAAATAAAATGAATCGTTTATTTGCTTTCTAATCCTGAAAATAACTAAAGCATAGAGTTTTTTCATAAACTTCAGGAAACAGCATCAGTGCATGGTTATACAAATCAGAAGTCTCAGTGCAGAGCTGTGTAGTTTAACAAGTAGCAGTACAGGATTCCAGTTAAAGTTCAATTTTAGATAAACAATATACTTAGTCTATACTGAGTTTTTAGTATAAATATGTCCCCAAATCTACATGGGACATATGCCAAAAACCTGCAATTAATATTTAACTGAGTGTCTCATACCTAACAATCCCAGCCCTGCCGGGCTTCCTTCTCCAGCCCTAGTAAATGCCATATACCATCCATCACCAGTCACCAGTCTCATTAAACATCTGGAATATCTATCTACTTCGCTGCATTCTTCCATCATCACTGTGATGGAAACCACTGGTGCAGAATCTCCCAAACAGGCTCTGCTTCTACTTTTGTAGAAAATACAGCTTATTCTAATTGGAGCTGAATCAGCAATGTGAGAAATACACACCAACTTCAGTTTCTCTTTCTCTGGGGTCATTGTTTGGTAGCTGTAGAAATCTAAAATCCCTAACTCAGTATGAGAGAAGCCAGTGAGGCCACAGTGCAGAGGGAGGCCTCTGGTTATCTCTCAAGCTAGCCTCCAGCTCCTCAGGAAAAGGAACAGTTTTCTGAGAAGGCTAGAGCCAATAGCCTTTATCATCATTTGTCCTTAATGTTGCCAAGGATAGATAAGCCAAGAAACATGTGCGCAGAAATGTTAAATTTGGATCTCAGTAAGGTTCATTTTCCAAAGTTAACTTTTAAAAGTTGGTCTTTTTGGATGGAGTCTATGATTTATAAAGAATCTCCTTAAGTTCAAACCTCACAGTCAGAGACCGTTCCTCTAATTAAAATAGATACCTATAAATAGTACCCTAAGATTGCAAAGCCATTAGGTAGAGAAAAAACATTAGGACTGATCAGGAAGTAGAATTCAACAGCCAATGCTGATTGTTGATGCTGATAGCTGATGCATGCTTGGGCTAGGAGAACTCTAACCAAGGAGTACTGTGGGCCTAACATAAACAAAACAGCATATGCGGGAAATAACAAGGGCAGCAGGTTCCCCTTGCATTACAAAACAGTGTAAGACGATCAAAATAACAGAATCTAAAAGACAGAACAAAACACCCTTTCCGGTTTCCCTGCTCATCACTGAGGCCACAGGATTGTTACAAACGACTATTAATGAAGTCTAGAACATGACAACAGTTCAAACGTTTAAAACGTTAATGTGACTGCTCATCAATGCAATACAGAACACCAACAAGTCTTAACAAGTCGTTGGTGCCAGACAAAGAAAAATCCCTTTTAAACTCAGGTGGGAAATGCAATTTCAGGACGGACCACCTGACCAGCCAGACATTACAGATTAAAGAGAGATGGATGTTTGGATGAAGGAAGCGGGCAGGTTGAGTAATAGCTACAGGTGAAGGGAAATCCACCCAAAATTAAAAGCTGCACCTGCGTTTCTAGGTATAACCAGCTTGGCTGGCTCCACGAGCAACAACGTGACAGCCCGACCGCAGCTCCCACAAACAAACTCCGTGTTTGCAAAAACGGTTTAGCCCGCATTCCGGTTGGAACCAGAGCTGGATTTTCCGCAGGCGTGTGGGTCACAAAACCGCACTGGGAAGGACACGCCGGGCGGAAGTGCGCTTTCCTACAAGCGGACGGGATCTGAGGGAGGCCGTAGCCTTACCCAAGTCCTTCCTGGGCCGCGGGTGACCGCGACCGTGCCGCCGCACGCGCTTCTCCAACAGCCTCCCACGCAGGCCGGTTGCGGGAGGCCGCTGGCTGCTCGCCCCAACGCGGGCGCGGGGCTGGCCCGGCCTTCAC